>VWZF01006549.1:0-229511 GCA_013396755.1 Sclerurus mexicanus
GCTCCCTAAGGGCTTAATTTATACGTGTGGCGCCCTGTCAGCGCTGTCATGCTAGCTGTGGGTGCTCCTGCTGAGGTTCCTAGTCCCAGTTACACTGTGCTAAATCTCCCGCCGTTGCTCCTGGCCCCAGCAAGGTCCCTGTCCCAGTCATAGAGGGTAGGGTGTCTGTATGGAGGTGATGAAGTCAGGATTTTCAGCAAAGGCTGGCACCACTTTTTCCACTTGCCTTTGTGGAAGTCACTGCTTGAGAGAAGGTGAATGTTTATCTTCAGAATTGCTCACTAAACAAAGTAGCAAAATATTAATTATACAATATAGGCAGTTGCTAGAGGTGTTGATTGTTATAAGAAGGAGGACTGCTGTGTGGTAGTGTAACTAGTGACTCAGATCGTGTACTTTCAAGTAAAACCAATGTGTAGCACACATTGTTTCTCTTCAATTTTTAAGCTTTAACTTGTAGCTTTCAAATTTTATTGAATATCACTGTATTTCTGGTATCATACGAAGGTAAAAATGACTATTGATTCCTCTTTTCTGCATTGTTTATTGCTTCATTCACCTTTACCATATTTTCTCTTACTTTTCTTAGTTGAGATTTTTCAAGCTCTGTGACAGCATTGAGCATGCCAGCTTCCTTTGAACAAACTGGGGAATTTTATAACCAAAAAGACAGAGTCAACTTTCAAAATGTCAGTAATTGCCATTAACATGCATAACCAAATATATGTACATTGAACCTCTCTACCTGAATTTCCGTCACATGGTGAGGTGTTTGGGACTTGCCCAGTTTCTTTCCTGGGAAGAAACTCTTACAGCTTTGTTATCAGCTATACATTTGGACCATTTCTTTTTCCCCTGACAGTTACCTTAAGAAAAATAAAGAGCTTTTCTAAAATTAGTGGAAATACTCTGTATTCTAATGTAAGGATGGCTTTTATCATCCTGACTTGCCTCTCTCCATCACTCCTGAACATAAAGAAACATTAGTTCATAGAGAATCAGAAGCATATAGTTTTATATCAGCTTGGAAAATGAGTATTTTGGTGATTACATTTGCATTCTCTGTATATCTCTAACAGCTCCAAATGTTTTTGCTTCAAAACAAAACTGATAATTTTATTATGCTTCTAATTCAACAGAACACTTACATGGTGTATAAATTTAAATGGTTAAGGTTTTGACTCACGTGGACTAGTCTGTTTTGTTATATTTAGCCTCTAAACCAACAGTATATTCTTTTTAAATAGATTCTCTTAAACCAGTATGGTTGGGTATGTGAGTTCATGAGAAACAGGAATGTGCCAGAACATAGATATTTCTGACATATAATAAACCAGAAGATATTATACCTAATCTGATTCAAATAGAGGTCAAATACATTTCAGAATCTAGGTTAGACAAGACACCACCAAATAAAAATTGACTCTGAAACATCTGGTTTGTTTTATACCACATCGTAAACATGCATAATTACTAAAGGGCCTAAGCTGTTTCTTTTGAAGGCACACTAAACAACAAGGACAGCAGGACAAGTGTTTACAAAGCCAATGCATATACATGAATTGTGGCGTGGCAGCATTTTAAAGAAACTATCAAATTCAGAGGGATTATAAAGCAGCTGGGATGAATTGTAGGTAGAAACTGTTTTAAATCTCTGGATTCTAGGTCACAATAAAGCCTATGACACAGAGCACTCACTAGCTCTTGCACTCCTTTGTGTTGCTTTCTCTTAAGGGAGAATCATGACTTTTAGAGGACTGGAACCATTATATCTTCTTTTATAGAAAACATCAGTTGGGTGCAATCCTTAGTGATCTTGAAACTGGGAGGAAGTTTATTGCTGTGACAGATCGGGCAACATATGGAAGGAAGTAAGATGTTCTCCAGAGACAGATTAAGTTTTTGCCAAGGCATTTTACTGAAATTTTGGAAAATAAACAGGTCATTAATTGAGTCCAGATTTAGCTACTGCAAATTGTGCAGAGATGTTGCAAACCAGATGCTCTCTCCTATTTGTTTTTACAGCCCTTTCTATTTATAGGTTCCCTTATTTAATGACTTATTTCTTTAATAGAAGGCATTGTTTTGCACCGGAAGTCTTGTCTCAATTTTGCCAGTAGATGCCTGATTAAAACACACATATTCACACAATTGCACAGAATTAAACACTCAGCAATAACATGATAAGTAGGAAATAATCGGTGGGAAGAAGTTAGCATTCAATTCTTCCCTAGATTTCTTTGCACATAACAGTTTTCAGCCTTTCTCTGTGCAGACCCTCCTAGTGAAATGGTAGGGACAAAGACAGCCATCCAAAGGACAGCATCTTTAGTCTTGGCTTGCCAGTGAAGGTGTGAATACAATCCATGTTGGCATTTCTCTGGCTTCCCAAAGTATGCAACACAGCCAGTGATATACCTGTCAGCCCTGCTAAAGCACAGTTTCAACTTAAACTCCAGATTAAGGTCAGATCCCAAAATGGGAATGTAGCAGCCAAGTCAGCTAAGCTGTACCAATTGACAGAAATACTTGAGAAAATAAATATTCATTCCTTTTCCACTTAGGTTTCTTTTAGTCTTCAGAATGCAATCATTATCTTATGCTCTATCCACATCTGTCCTGACTTGAAATGAGTAAGTCTAGTGAGCATGCCTTCTAAAAGGATTGAGATAGTCACACCAGGTCCTTTACAGTCAAGACAGAAATAGGTACCTCTGAAAGCAAGTCCTGTCATCCCGAAATAGGTGTGTGAGACAAGGGGGATGAATTGCCCTCCAGTGGTGCTTATTTCTTTCCATAATCCTATCCAAGTGACAGCACCAAAGACCTGCTTGCCTAAGTGACAGATGGGGAAAAGCCATCTCTTCAGCTGCCACCTGAGTGCCTTTGATATGGAAATCAGTGAGCCACTAGCACTGCAGAAGTTTAATTTTAGAGATTGCTGCTTATAGCATCTCTGGCTTCATTTTAAGGTACCTGCTCAAGCAAGCGAAGCAGGAGATGGAGCTGACGAGGCACCTGTGACTTCAATGGCACTTGAATATGCACTTAAAGTTACATGTTCCGACAGTAACCAGACAGTGTCCCCAAACCTTGCATAAACATATTTCCTCATTTCCAGTTTATTCTGGGGAGGCAGATTGTGAACTACACATCTTTAGAAGACATGCTGAATTTATTCTAATAAAAGCTGTGTGATTTTACTTGTGAGCCCTGACAGGTTTAGCTAAGCAACAAGGGCAGCAGCCATACAGAATTCACAATGCATATTTTAAAGTGCATTTTGAGGTTCACTTTTCAAACTACTAGTTAGTTATCCGGTGTGTGAATATTTATTGTACTGTGTCCTCAGTCAGCACAAAAGTCCATCAGCCCCAGGTATCCTGTTTTTCATAACAGCTGCTAGTGGATGCCTGGGAAAGAGTATAACGACATGACAAGTTTATGGTATGACCTCTTAGCTTCCAGGTCTCAGTAAATAGTTCTTTGCTGATGTTGTTAACAAGGCTGCCAATTAGGAACAAACTAAGAGGGAGGTTTACGATGTGACTGTGCACTTCCTAGCTGAGCTACACCTAAGCTGGTGAGACACAGAGACTGTTTCCCGTTTGAAATGTTCTGGAGACGTGTAAAGCCTCACATCACAATTGCTATTTTAAAAAGTTAATTTCACATCATTCACAGGTGTCACAGCCAGAGTTGCCTCCCTGCCACATGAATTGTCACTAGTCTGAGCAAAGGGGGAACAAAGTTTATTTTTAAAGCAAGGCAGGCTTACTAGTGGTTTGAAAGCAAAACATTCAGAACTCCATTTGGTTTTAATTCATCATCCAACCTATTATGTTTGGTAACATATTAGGAACCAGTGAGTATATTATTTGTCATAAGTTTCTCAGGACATAAAAGGAGGAAAAATAAAGACAGAAATACATGAATCTCTATTTCATTCTTTTGCAAGCCAAGAACAGAGTACATATAAAGTATTTTAAAGCCAGTTCTGCTATCGGCTACATAAGTGCAAATCCTGAGCACTTACAGGATATACAGTGAATTCTGGTTTGGAGTAAAAGACCTTCACAGCAGCATGGTCTGGAAACTTCTTTCAGGACCCAGTTTTGTCTTAACTTCATGTCCTTATAGCTCAGAACAGCACTTGCCTGTCAAAATCTGATTGAATAAGAGGAAAATAATATTGGTAAACATAAACAGAACCAACCTTCTTCACAGGTCAGGTGCAATTTCAGTTCTGCAATATTTAGTTGCCCAACTTCAGATACTTCAAAGAGGTCTTATGTTCAGACTGAGGAAACCAACATTCCCAAAAGTCAGAGCTTTGCAAGTGTCGTGGAAAGATCCAAGATGAGTAGTTCCTTTTGAAGGTTTTGGCCAAGATATTTTTCCAGTAAAACTACATTCCATAAACATGGAGCAACACCTTAAGTAGACAACAACAAATGAGGAACACTGTGGGGTTGATTTGAAACAGAGCTGTATATTCAGAAATTGGGAAAGGGAGGAACCCTGTGAGAGGGTTGTGATAGGATGCCAGGATAAACTTGAGGGTAGACGGCAGAGTTTTCATCACACTGGAACTGAGAGAGTGAAAAGAAATTCACAGCTGGTATGGACCTTATCAGCCAACTCTCTTGGTCTGCCTTCTTTGAGCAGAGGGGGAATCAACAGAGGAGAAATCTTGGTAAGTGGCTGCTGGAGGAGGATGTGCAAGGGAGTGTGTGAACTAGAGAGGAGAGAGGTGAAGTACAGCTATATGGGGGACTGGAGGAGGAAGGGATGTCTGCTGGAAAATAATTCACCTTGCCTGCATTGCTGCAAGTTCTAGGCTATCTCTGGCTCTTCCTGCACACTGGAAGCATTTTCCAAAGACAGGCTGTGGAGAAAGAGAGGAACAGACTTCCTCCCCTTTCTTGGGAGAAGCAGTGTGGTGGCTGGCAAGGGAGCTATGGGAAGCCCTTTCCACTGCATTGCTCCTGCTTTTTGGCAGGCTTCCACTCTCTAAAAAAAACCAAAAAAAACCACCTGAAGCTTGTCGGCCAGAATTACTTTATCCAGTAAGACACATCAGCGCTGTTGTGTGCTGTAGGACAGTGCAAACTGTGAGTGAAAAAACCCAAAAGAATGCAAGAAATATGGAGTCTGTAAATGGAAAGCTTAAATTATACACACAGCAGTTGATTGCTGGGATACAGAAAATCCTGACTAGGAACTTGTCCAGTTCATAAGTATCTACATTGTAAACTGCCCCACTGCTAGTTTATTGTGAAAGGTCTGCCAGAGATTATTGTGGGGGCTTTGGGGGGCTTTTTATTTTTTGTAATAATAATAAAAATATACCTGTATGTGTATATATATGTAACTGATACTCCTAATTTTTCTGAGATGAAAAAAGAAATAATTTGGGCTTAAAAGGTATAGATATCATGCATTCTCTTTCAGACATATGGGACAACCAATGCAGTGTACAGAACACTTGATGTAGATTACGCTGAATTCTGGCTTTGGATGAGGGATAAGTGATGCATGCGTGTGCCATATTCCCCCGGCTTCTTTATTTGTCAGGTTGCTAATCAGGCACCAGTATGGCTGAAATTATGCAACCAGCTAAGTGTACAAGTGTGTTGGTCACACTTGCTGTGAGATGGTGGGTCAGCCTTAAAGCTGTTATCCCCACTCTACATTTTCATGCTGCTTGATTTGAGACACTTGTGCTTCATTCTTTGGAAAAAAAATTCTGTAACCTCACAGAAGGTTCACTGCTTATCCATACTATTTTCTGTGCTGGACCTTTGTTCTGATTCTGAGATGCCCAACCTCATGATATGGGGGAGGGAAGAAAATGTCACGTACACCCTGATCTGCAAGGCATGGGCAAGCACACCTCCAGATTCCATAGGGATGGAACTCAGCTCTGTGCTGTGTTCAGTGCCCCCGCTCACCCTTACAGCAACAGCATAGAACTAACATGTGTCAGGCCAGGTGGTCCTGCACTGCACCAGGGTCGCTGGCTGCCACAAGGCTTAATCCAGTTTACTTTGGTAGGAAGATAGTAGAGGTGGAGGCAGAACAGGTCACCAGCTTCAGCAGAGGACATTCCTCTAAGGACCACTTGCCACCTACCATAACCTAAAGTTTTGCCATGCATCAGCCAAAACCCCAGCTTTCCTGGGCCTCAGGAAGAGTAATTAGCAGAGGGATGGCTCTGCTCTACCTAGTGCCTGCCTTGGTGGTGATGGCTTGGGGATTGTAGAATTAAAAAAGAGAAATTTTAACTCTCAGTGAACAAAATGCTTTATATGCACCTTGCAGGGTACTTCCTTATGTGCAAGGCTGCAGTCCAGCCATAGAGTCAAGACTCAGCTTATTGGTTAGTGCATATTGTCTGCAGAGCCACAGGTGCAAACACTACGTCCCTGTTACGCGGTATTTATAAGATCCAAGAACATGAGTTTTAAAAGTGTATTGGGAAATCTGAGACATTCTTCAAGTTTAGGCAATAAGTGTCTCATCGGAAGGAATCCACTACAGGTGTAGGACAGTTTTAAAGGGTGTTTATTTTCTCCTTATTTCATGCAGTTACGGTAGACTTTAGCCTGCCTCCAGTGGACTTGATACTGCTTGTAAGGAAATCTGCCTACAAAACTGTATTTCCCCTTTTTTTTTTTTTAATATAGCTACTAAAATAGTTGAGAAAGGCAAGGATTATTGTTATCAGTCAGGAAACTGATAAAGAGGTGGGTTATATAACTTCCCTGAAGTCTTTCAGCAAGTCACTGCCAGCTAGTCCTGCGACCTAACCATCACGTCTGTCTGTCTCACTGGGCCAGAGACTGAAATCATGCAACAAATATTCATTGATTTCAAGGAGCCTGGAAAATTTCACGTTCCCGTGCACCAGTCCCGTGTGGCTGTGTTTGAAACAGTGTTGCCAAGAGCTATTCTGTTCTGTCTTGTTGGTTTTTAAAATTTTTTACAAAATCTCAACTTTGGCATTGTTTCTCTAGCATAGAGAGATATAAAAAAGCCTTCTCTTAAAATCAGAACAAAACCTGAGTATTTTCTCTCTTGTCCATTTCATCACAATGGTACTGGAGTCCTGTTGAAAACAAAATAAATAGCAAAGCCCTCACATGAAGTCTGTGAAGGCACAAACCTTCAGCTGAGATAGGAATGCTCACCTGTGGTTCAGAGTGACACCAGCAGTAGGGCTGTGTAGGGATTTGCAGTGTATTTGGATAACTTTAAGAAACTAAGTTTATCTAAACACTTTCTTATGTTATCAGTGTGTTATCCAAACACTTTGTTAGTGAGATTAGGAGGATGTGTGTAAACCCACCACTACTTAAATATATTTACACAGTTCCTGTGGGATTAGTTTGAGTAACATGGGTATAGATTCAGCAGATGGAGTTGCACAAAGAGCATGGAAACTACTTTTAGCTCATTCCTGTCATAATACTCTCCAAATACTTTAGCAGAGGAGGTCTGCCACCTGAAATGTCTTTCTCTCTTTTGACCTCTGTTTTGAACTCTATTACTCAGCTGTTTGTGGGGTTTTGGGTTTTGTTTGTTTGTTTGTTTGTTTTGGGTCTTTTTTTGGTTGGGTTTTTTTTTAATTTACTGTTGAGAACCACAGTTTTTAGGGACTTTACGCAGTGTGGGATGCTGACTATTCTTGGCTTGTGAAGAGTTCAGCTAAGGCCAGTGGAACTCCTATTCATATGCTGGTGTGGTTTGACTGAGAAAAACTGTGACGTTTAAAACTGAACAGAAGTGAGACCATAATGCCTAAATTAGCAGTCAGGCACTGGATGAAACAACTGACCCCTTCCAATGACTTTATCCACCAGCCAGGAGTGTCTGGTCCCTTGTAAGCCCTGAGGAAAGCAGAAGGAACAGAAAGGTCACATCCTCTGAGCCTGACATTGTGGCCAACAGACCACCAGCTTACGCTTCACTAACAAATGTGACAGGAGGGCACAGAGAGGCTGTTCCCAGGGAAATACTGTCATTCCACAGGCTCCAGCCACAGACCACAGGAGTGGTTATTTTGATGTATTTATGCACTAGCAGTGCTGTTAGGATCCTGCATTTGCATAGTCCATGGCGTGGGTGCACTCTGGTTAGCTCAGGTAAGAATACAGACTGGCCACTCCCAGTCAGACCAGTCCATGTCATGTGTTTACCAGTGGCCAGACACAAATATTTTGAGAAAAATATAATGCTGGCATAGTGATCCTGTACATGTTATATATCCTACCTGCACTCACATGGTTCTAGTTGGTCCTGAGTCATGAGCTGGAATTTTGTGCTTAATGCTGAATTTTTCTTCCAGGAATTTAATCCTTTTTTGAACTCTGCTAACTTCTGGCAGCCACAGCATCCTCTAACAACTTCCAGAGGTCAGCTGTGCATGTATGAAGAAATATTTATGTTCATTCATTTTAAACATACCCATGATCATTTCACTTATGTTCCAAACTTTATCCACTGCAAGATTTTTCAGCACTCAAAAGCTATAGTTTTAAAGCCTTCTCAATCAATATTATAAGAATTCAATGTTTACAACCAATTTCTTGTCTAGCAGTATTTTGACTGCTAGACTAATTTGGTATCATCATTATATTTTGCCAACTCACTACTCAATCTCTTTATAAAAATCATGTATAAACAGTTGACAAAACAGGTTCCTGTCTTTAAGCTGCCATTAAGCCACAAGTGGCCTTTTCCTTTTTATCTGTGGTAGCTGAGCTTCTTTATGATTGCTCGGTAGATGATTTTGGAGGAGGCTTTTTCAAATCAGTTCCTATTCATTTGGCTTATTGAACATCCCTGAGCTCCTCCACAGGAGAATTGATGAGAGGAATCGCTTCAGCTTTCTTGCCATGACCCTCATCTTCTTGGCTTTTTGCATATGTCATATTTTTAAGTTTTCTTGGGTGGCTGGTGGGTCAGTCACACCTCCTTGCCATCTTTTATACCCTAAAACATACTACTGTTGTACTCAGCCTGAATATAATTTCTAACCCTCTGCTTGTATTAGAGCTGTGTTCTGTGGTTTGGAATGATCACTGATGCTTTTGTAATCAGGAGGTATTTTTTATAGCAGTGCTATCCATTGAACATGTGGGTCTAAAAATGCAAATGGATAATCCTCTGATGCTGGAACAGGGACACTAGAACAGAAGAAAAGAATATAATGTACTATTCAAAAGCCTCATCTCCTGGTTTGAAGTTTATCATCAAAGGGGTGTGTAAGCCTCCATAAGAAGAAGCCCCGGGTAGCAGTGTTCCTTTTTAAAACTCACTATCAGACAGTTCACATAGCAGCTGACTGGCCTCCAGAACACATCAGTATCGGGCTTTCCAGTGAAACAATCCTCTGTTGTAGTGCTGTGCAGCTATTAGCCGTCTCCATCTCACTTCCTGGGGATGTAGAAATCTCACAGAAACTTTTTTCCTTTTGCCCCAGTCTGATTCCTGGCAGCACCAGATGAGCTGCAGAGCCTCGGCGCCCCAGCATGGCCTCAGGGAGACCATGTCAAAGTGCCGCTGAGTCAGGGGGAAGCATTTCTGGCTGCTCTAGAGACCCTGCTGTTTCATGCCCTGTATAAATGAGTTTGCAGCCTGTAGTAATCCCAGCAAACAACTCTCAAATGTCTGTGTTCAAACATAAAACATTTTTCTAAACAGTAGGCAATGAACTTCTGCTTTTGAAAGTCCTGGACTCTGAGACACGATTCAAAACACGTGAAGTAAGTGAAAGCCTCATCTTAAACACAGCTATGGATTCCCTGCATGTGAATTTTTTCTCTTCCTGAATTTGAGAAAGGAGAAATTGCCTGTTCTTAACACATGAGCTGCTCTGTAGGCATCTGTAAAGGTAGAAAGGGGAAACAGGGAAGAAATATAAGATGCGTGGCTAGGATAGGGATATGTGCATAGGACTTTAATATCCAGTGTAAGATATATTGCATGTATAGGATATTGGATTTGGTCTGCATCCAGCAAACTGAAGTATTCTTCTACCTGCAGAATTATAACAGGGAATCCAGAGATCAGCTAGTTAAAAGCAGATGCCTGATATTTTTTTTCTTCTGTGACTTGAAAACAAGAGTTTCCTGCTTCTTCTAATTACATGCCACTAATGTTAATAACAACTGTGATCCTCTAGTGGATAGGAAGCTGTTTTGTTCTCATAGAGGCAGTGCTTTCAAATGAAGAGAAGCCATCAAGTTGCCATTTAATTTTAGATGTGACATAACAAGATAAGTGCAACTAACAATAAAAGGGAAATGGGTCACTTCGGGAAGATCAAGTGGCTGATTACTGTGTGAGAACAGCAGGTTCAATCCAAGCCCAAAGAACTCTGCGCCAGGTACAACATCATGGACCTATCTCACAGTTCACTGGGAGGGGTGCATTATAAGATGTAAGTAAGCAGTTCTGTTATATATTTATAGGAATACAAGTGGGAAAGTACTGTTCATCTCAATTTACCCTCAACTACTGCACTGTCTGTAGCATTGCCTCATGCCCTCATGATTAACACTCTGAAGCCAATGGGGAATGTAGAAACTCACACTGTTGTTTTGCTCAGAAAAGCCAATCATAAGTAGATACTCTGTTATCAAATATATTTTAGCATTTCTGGAGTACACCACGGTGTTTTCTCCAGCTGATGACATCACCCCATTCTCAGTGAAATGAAAGCAGATCTCAAGTACTGCCTGTGATACTTCAGTGTATATTGGTAGCCCTGGGGCAGTTTTTCCTGCAAATAGTTTGCTCTTTCTTTCTCACACCAAACGCAATTTCAGGGAGGAAAGGTGACAGACATAAAAATCAATGAACAGAAAATTAAGTGTTGTGGTTCTGCCTGTGAATGCATATGGAGAAGAGTACGACTCCTTGGGCTGACTGTGTCAGTTAAACCGTGCAGTTGTCAGTAGTGCTGTGCTGTATGAACAAACCTTTAAGTAAGGATTCCTGATCTTCCAGAATATTTCAGTATCCATCAAGTCAGCAACTGTCATGTTATATGTGACACGTAGTTATTACGCTATAGATATAAGTGTGGACATTTCTGATCCAGATAAAAAAACAAACACTAATTCCAGCCATGGTTTTATGAAGGAATCTCCATTCCTGGAGTGTTCCATGGCAACATGGGAACATGGGGCTGGGTTTCCATCTCATGGGTTGTGCTTCTGTCGTGCCAGGCAATTTCAGGTGTGTGTTGGAGCTCCCTTGCAGCCTTTGTAAAATGCACAAGGAAGCTTTTATTTTGAAGTGGTTTTATAAGATGCATTAGCATGAAGTTCTGTGTTGCTCTATTAACTATTCCAGAAACAGTCTGTAGACTAAGATTGAAATATTAATTAGTGCTTTTATAAAACAACTTAGGCTTCTGTAGTACTTCTTGTCTGAGAGGTTGATAGCCAAAGGGGTTCCTTCATTTGAATGACACATTTTTGAAAATAAACAGTGAGTGTCAAGGCAGTGACCACTTGAGGAGACAGTCATTTTAAAAGTATGCAGTGAGGACTAATTCTTTCCTCCACCATGCACAGCTTCAAGCACAGGAGCTTTCAAACGTGTACCGCGAGACCAGATAACTCTTGTTGTTTCTTGTTTTATTTGACTACTATGCAAGTACTGGACTGAAGCCAAAGAATTCAACCTCAGCACAGGCAGCACTCAGCAGCGCCAAGCCTGGAGCAGCCCTCCAGCTCTGAAGTTGTGTTTGGACCCTAGTGTCTGGGAGGAAGGGAAAGTCATCACCCTGGAAAAGAGGCTACACATTCCGTCCTTTGTGACCACTCAGATGAGCTACTGAGGAAGCTGGGAGGCCAGCTCTGCCCTGTTGTCTAACCTTCTGGTTGGGACATGGGAAGGACAGGCAGCCACTGGGGCTCTTAGGCTGGTGCTTTGCTGTCTGTTACAAGCATAAACTGGGCTTGTTGAGCCCTTAATGGACTTGTTCTCTAGCCAATACCTTACTCAGGCTCTTGTCCTGGTTTTTGTTTCTTTGGATTGGTTTTTGATGCATTACATTTCTATTAAACTGCTTCCTAGTCTTTGGAAGTACTGCAAGGAAGAATGCAGAATCCCATTAGCTGAAGAAGTCAATGCATTTCCCAACAGAAAAAAAATCCCTATGAAAATTTAAGCAAAGTGGTATGAAATGTTAATACTTGTTTTTCACTAGCAACAGCATTTTGTAATAGAATTAGATCAAAGAACTGTAGATTAATCAAATAAATATTTTGCCACATGGAAGTCAATTGGATAAACATTGTGCCCGTCATTGACACTTGGGATTCTCTGGGATATTTATTCTTGAAAATTCAGCAGCAGAGTGACTGACACATTGGCTTGGCAAACTGGGGTGGGAGTAGAAACCATCCCTTCCCCACTCAGAAAGTTCTCGGCTCACACCTGTGAAGTAATCCTGCCTCTCTTCTTTGCACAGCAAGGCAGAGAGGAGACTGGTTATTCCTATTCCCTGGCTGCCAGTGACCAGCCCTATTTGGAAATATAGATGGTAGTGGTGCCATATCTTTTGTCTTGAGTTTGAGGTCTCTGCTTAGAGTCTCAGAGAAGACCATGCAGCCACATCTGGAGCAAAAACCAGCATGTACAGGACTTGCAGGTGCTGTTAATAATAATAACAACAACAGGTAATGGAGGCTTTCAGTCTAGAGCATTCATTTTAGATTTCTAGTACCTAGAATTGTACTTCTCCATTTTATGGCACTGCAAAAGTCCCACATTGATGAGGAATAAAATTCATAAGCTGTAATGAGAACAGATTGCATTGCAGTAAAAGCCTGCCCTAAGGGGTTTGCACGGAACAAAATTTTAATGAATAATTGTGAATGAGAATTGTCTTTCTCCTCATCACATTTAGGTGGGTACACCTGCCCATGCAAGTTAGCCTGACCCTGTCCTTTGTGAACAGGCAGGTCCCAGGCAGTGCCACCTCGTGGACCTGCCCTAGTGGGCAGCCATGAGGCTGGGAGTGGGAGGAGAGCCCACTGTTGTACGAAGGCATGTCATGACATATTGTTGGCCTCAAGGCCGGAGAACAGGACACAGACATTAACGTCTCTGCAGGTGGATGTCCTAGTGGAGTTTGGGGAGGTCAAGATCTCCCATGGATTGAGATGGGAGTTGAGCCCCTTCTGCCTGGGGCTTGCAGCCACTCCAACAGTGCTGTCAGCTGCCAGTCCCCCAGCTTGACACTGTTCTCATGGGAAGGGGCATGGTGGTGTGCAGGACCCATGCTGGCCAGCCAACCTGCTGCCTCATCTCTGCCTTCCCCTGCCCTGCTGCCTGCACATGGGTTTTGGCAGGAGCCTGTTCAGCCATGAGAGTGGAAGAGCCTTCTGAGGTGCTGTCATTTGCAGTTTTGTAATGCTGTGAAGCTGATCTCCAGGGCTGGGAATTACTTCCCGTGATTCTTAGAAATCAGCTCACACTAGAGGTGTGTTAAACCAAAACTTTGGTATTTTAAAATATAATGAAAAATTATTTGACTAGGAGGGTTTATTTTTACTCAGGTTTGCTGCCCACTTGCTGATAAAAATGGCAATGTTCTGTTTCCCTGTGATTAAATAAGAAATGGTATGTTCTGCAAACTCAGTGGTTGATATGTAAGGACTGAATGAAAACAGATGCCTCTCTGTCTGTTAAAAGAACAACAAAAAAGATGTTACTGTGGGGAATCTGAAGAACGGAGAATCTCTCCATGCCTTTCCCCTCTTCCAGGCTGTGGCCAGTTCTTGGTAGCATTAATATTAGGGACTCTCGGGTTTTGTTTACTGCTGAGTGACTGCTGCTAGGTGTTGTTGATTTTTTTTCATCCCAAGGGCTTTGCTTGTTCCACAGCTCGTTGTACCATGCAGTTTTGGAGATTCAGACAGCCCTTCCGTAAACTGACTTTTTCTTGGCAAACAGGGGTATGATTTTTAGAAAAGCAGTGAGGACATCATCTCCACAGATGAGTCAACAGGTGGGCAACATAGAGCAGAGGAGGAAAAGGTTTTCGGCAGCCCTGCATACTCTAAAACACGCATTCCTGAGCGTCTTCAACTTTTTCTTTGCTTTCTGAAGTGGCTTGTTGCATCCGCTCTGTCCTGGGTAAACTCCGGCGGGCCGGGGGATGCCGGGGCTGCTGGGGCCGGGGTAGGCTGTGTGTGCGGGGCTGGGCAGGCTGTGTGTGCGGGGCTGGGGAAGACTGTGCGGGGCTGAGGCAGGCTGTGTGTGCAGAGCTGGGCAGGCGGTGTGTGCCTGGGGCAGGCTGTGTGTGCGGGGCTGGGGAAGACTGTGCGGGGCTGAGGCAGGCTGGCTGTCCCGCTCCGCAAGCTCACTTCCACAGCCTGCACCGGGAGCGATTGGCTGTCGCGGATCATGTGGGAGAAGCCGGAATCCCGAGTTGTCGTGGCTGTCGGCACTCCTTTCTCGTTTAAAGCGCTCCCTCTTTGCAGCTCCCTGGGGCTCCTTGCGTCCCTGCTCTCATCGCGCTGATTGCGACCCGGAGCGGGCGCGGCGAGCGCGGGTCGCAGGGAGCGGAGATGCTGAGGCAGGTGCCTCGGGCCGCGGGCACGGGCTGTTATTACCTGAACGCCGTGTCCCCCGAGGGCCAGGAGCTGTACTGGCGCTGCGATCAGCCCGCCCGGCGCCCTCCCTACAGGACCAGCAGGATCCTCGCCCGTCACCAGCTGGTGACAAAAATTCAGCAAGGTGAGTTACTCTCAGGAGCGCTCCTTTGCCTGGCGTTGGCGCAAGGTCTGCAGGTCTCCTCTTTCGTAAGAGAGCAGGTTTTAATGAATCATATTTCAGGCTGTTTTCTTGTTGTTATTCCAAACCACTCTGGCTTGAATCAGAGTTTGAGATAGTCATTCATACTTTTCTGTTTCCACACATGCACACATACACCGACAGCCAAGAGACAAACACTAGTGCATGATTAGCTATTTAACTAAATTACCATTTAATCATAAACTACTGTGGTAGCTTAGGTGCTGAACTTCGTCTTTTCTGACTGTCAGAGCAGTTACTGACACCAGTACATCTGCTCTGATTGTTGCAGGTATACCCTGCCTGTGGTTATAGATGGTCATCCAGTTAAAAAAGAAGCAGAGGTCCGGTGAGACTGGAAGATGGCAACTGGGATAACATCCTTTGGAAACGGTCAGAGGGTTAGAAAACTTGCCACATATCCTTCAAAATAATTGCTGACTTGGCTTTCTGAAACTACTTAAGCAGTTATCTAAGCAGTCATTCCAAATATATTGATTTGTTTTTTCTGAAGATATATCTGTGGTACTAAAGCTAATGCAGTTGAGCCTCAGAACAAATCCTCTGGCCTGTGCATGCAATTTAAAATCATCTTCAGAACGGCTAATGCGAAGATAAAAACCTTAACCAACTGTACTGATTAAAAAGCGAATCAATACATAGTTTTGTATTGATCATAGTTTTATATGGCATGATATTTCCAGGAGTACCAGTTTCCAAAGTGGATGTGGTCCTACATGCAGAAAAATGTCATCTAAAAAAATAAATAAAAAAGATCCTGAAGATAAGACACTTTCTTGACAGCTTTGAAAAAGGTATTGATTCTGCTAACTAGGGACAAGCAATAGAGTTAGCATCATTTACTGTCATATATGACACATCACAGAAATTGCTGCAAGCTTCGGACCTGCAGCAGTTAAATGGAGTGGCTATTTCTGTGTATTGCTTTCCAGTAAGATTCTTTATATCTGTGCCTGTTGAATTCCGGCAGAAGTACAGGGATAGGGTGATGAAATTTTATTACATTTATAAAGAAAACAATGCATAATTCTTGGGCCAGTTTTAAAAAGATGAAAAAGATAGTTTCTGTGGCAATTAGGAAAAGGTGGTTATTTGCAAGGCAGTCTCAGGAACTGGTCGTGTTTGAAGGATACTGGTCCTCACTGCAGCTCTGATTTCAGGAAGGATATTATGTCATTCTGTGTACCCAGTGTACAGCCTGAACCGAATGGAAAGAAAGGGTAATTTATTTCTCTGCAGGTTTATTTGAGAATGTTTTGGGTGCAGTGCTAGCAGCAGTTTAGTGTTAAAACAGCATCAAGTGAGGATATGGTGGCTTAACACACCTCTTCTACCTACCATGGTGCTGTTTAACATTCCCTCTTGTAATCCATAACCCACCCGGGACAGCTAGGACTGCCAAAGCTACTCAGCAGTGCCGAGACTTTGGAGAGGCTGCATGGTGGGAGAGTGAGGAGTTTCAAAGTTGCAGCTTTCCTTCCTACAGCTTGTTGCATGGATGGTCAATCTGTGATGAATGACCTGTGCTCCTCTTTTGCAGCTTTCCAACCTGTTCTGCACAGCTCTGTGAAAATTATATTGGTGTAGCACCTTGACATTACAGTTCAGTAGATGAAATATTTGTATATCTTGAATCACTAAGAATACACTCTTGCTTCCATCACTTCTTTTATTGATGTTAAACAGGGAACAGGATCCACTGTTGGTTATGTCTGTTCATTAGCAATAAGGAAATTATGTGTGCAGATAGATGCTGATGTCTGCCTATGAGTCCATATCTAGGGAGACCCACATCTAGTGCACAGCTATAGCCAAGGCACATCTTTTTTTTCTACAGCACCCCAAGTAATGACTAATAATTTTGATACAAATAGCTGTGTTAACAATACCAGAAAATCTAAGTCTATCTAGTATAAGGCAATCTGAAACCTCCACTTTACACTCTGGATGAAAAACCTAGACCCATCAGTCACTCACAAGATTTTAACCACACTTTGCTGGGTCAGTGTGTCACCCTCTGTGCTTGCCTTGTTCAGACTGTGAGCAGTGTGAGGGTACTGAATCAGTCTCAGCCCCTGTTCCAGAGGGTACTGGGAGAGTTCTGTAGGATGGGTGGAGGTATCCTCCTTTAGAGGTGAATGAGTTTTACCCCTTTGACAAATGGGATTCATAACTAATGGAGTGCCACAGAGGAGTTTATCAATAATGCTTTGAAAAGTAGATCAGGAGATGCAAGATGAGAACGAAAAATTGCTTTCAGTCATTCAGCTGAGTAAAGCACGTATATCATTATTTAGTTGCTTGAATGTGTATATTTGAATCATACATTTTAAGGCCACTAAGACAAAGTATTTGAACACAACTACCCCAATTCTTGTGTTAGCATCTCCCCAATCTAATAATTTGAATTATAGCATATGTTTAGAAAAACATCCAGCCTACATTTTAATATCACTGGAATGGTGAGTGCTGCCTGGTTAATTGCTTTGCTGAAAACAGATCTGCCACGTGTTTAAGTGCTAAGCTGCCTTGGGGCTTGTTTGAATACCTGCCCTCTACTTCTTACCCAGATATTTCTCAGTTGCTGGTTTTCAGACTGGAGGCATCCACAGTAGGAAACACTGTCAATTTTACATCAGGGATATCTTTTCCTTAGTGAAAAGAATTTTAAAAATCACAACATATCCAATTTACAATGTGTAAAGCAGTCAGAGCTTCCTGGTTCAGTAATGCAGTGCAATATAAAGTGTTGCATATTCTGATATCTTTTTAGTCATTAGCTGCATGTACTATCCTAAACTATGCTAAATTATCCTATCATGCCTTACAGCTTTTCTTTCTCCTTTGAAAAAAACATTTGCTGAAAAAGCCTTCCTTTGTATTTTCCTTTGGTGTTAGTTAAAAATAAACTAAATGAATCATTAGAGTAGTTATACTATTTAATCAGTTCTAAAAAGAAAATCACCACAAGGGAAATGACAGGAACCAGACTGTTATTTCAATCAGATCATACTTTGAAAGTCCTAAATATTTGGTTCATGTACACCACCAACTCCCTGAGGCAGAATTATGATGTGGCCTGTAAATGTGAGTGGTAATTATCTGTTTGATATTAAAGAGGTATTTTCAAAATGTGATCTTTTCGATGATTCCTTTTCCCCCATAAGCCCGTTAGTTTCCACGCTGAAGGGGACACATGCCTCAGCATAAAGGAACAGGGTGTAGCATGCTTGGTCTGAGGTATTTGTTCAAACTGTGTATGCAGTAACTGTATGAGAATTCATTAGCAATTACTCATGTTTTCTTTAAATAAATAAGGTGGTGACTTTCAAGAATTTATATTACATGAGTCACGAAGTTGTTATTTCTTTCACAGTCCGTGGCTAAATTCAGCGCAGAACGGAAAATACAAAAAGTAGCTGTAGGTAAAAAGTAATGAAGAATTAAGGCCATACTCTGAACATTTTAAATTGAAATCATTGACTGTGCAGTGCAAGTAGAATGTAAGTCAAAGTAAACAAAGTCACATCTGCCCCAGCTTAGCTAGACATCACTGGTAAAGAAATGTTCCTTTCATCTACAGCAGAATTTTATTCTTCATCTGCATGTTCAGGAAGAAAATAATATGAAGAAACAAATGAAAATACAACAAATTCCTGTTCTCAGTGAGTGAATTCCTGCCCACAGTGCGTAATGCTCTGTGATTTGTCTCAGTTTATGTCCACAGGCAAGAGCAGTTGAGGAAAATTGTTTGATGGAGCGATCTCAAATTAGACTTTAACTTTTCAAGGCAAGCTCTCCAACATCAGCAGATGTCTTATACTCTTATGTGTTGCAAGTTCAGTTTTGATCTTTTAGGTGTAGTATTATCTTTTTGTCACCTGGATTTGTCTGATTTGAGCGAGTGTTAGAGGTGCAAACAAATGCACTTTTCTTACAGTTTTCCCTTTGGAGTTAGTTCAACGTGTTTTAATTCTTCTCTTTTTCTAAGCATGAATACAGTTTGTGGAAAGTCTTACAGAGCTATGCAAGTGACTTGGCAAAAAATTAAGCAATTTAGGTGACTTAATTTCAACTGTTAATGTATCATAAGCTGTAATATACACCCATGTTCAAAGGAGAACAAGGAAGTCATGTAAGTGAAAATGTTACAGTCATAGGCTGCATTAAAAAAGTCCAAATAAAATTCTTGATAGGCACACAGCTATGGATTACAGGATGGGCAATGGGATAAAATTATAGAATTAAAGACTATGATTTTGGTCAGACATACAAAGAGGACAAAATACGGTTATACAGACAGCCTGAACCATAGCATTTCTCACCTTCTGGATGCTGGGCACTTTACCTACACATATTTAAACCTCATTGTCTGAACACAGCAAAGTAAAACATTAACCAACAAGATTCAGCCTTGGTCATAATGATACAAGCACCCTCACTTAGGTCATCTCTGATCAGTGCCAGTTATTTACTGACTCTAGAGCTTGTAAACCAGTAAGTCAGGGCAGCAACAGTTTGCAGTTCCTTTTCACCCCCCAGTGCCTCTGCTCGTGGTTAGTCTGTGTCTACAGTCCAGCCCAGGATACAGGAGAGGACGGAGCTGGGGCTGATGTGGCCTGGAGCACCAGGAGGAATATCCTTAGCTGCACAGCTGCCTTGTAGACCTCTCCTGGGACATAACCCATCACTCTCTCTGCCATCAGATGTGTGTGCTCACAGCAGTGGGAACTTTGGGTTGGTTGTTTCATATGGTATCCGAAGGTCCCTTAGAAACTGAGACCTATGTCACATGAACCTTCTTCACCATGTTCTCTTCTTCCTTACACAGTCTTTCCTTCAGTCCTTAGCTCTAGACTTGAAGGAACTAGAGTTTTTTGATTAAATAAGAGGATTTCTTTTAAAATACCTTTATTCTGTACTTGTACTCTGAAATGGTTGAAGTACTTGCATGAAACTTTAACACAAAAAAATGTGAACATCCTGAGGGGTATTTATAAACTCAGAGTGCCTTGAGGTATGTTTATATTTAAAAGAAAAAAAAAAAAAGAGTGAAAGAGTGCAGTCCAGCTAATTAAAGTTTTAAACAGTTGTGCTTCATAAACAACAGGACATTTGAAAGGGAGAAACGATCACTGAAGCCAGTATTTGGGAAAGAGGTTCAAAGGCTGAAGTTACCAATAAATGCCTGTGTGATACGGGAGATTGGATTCAATGATAATAGTGGCTATTTCTGGCCCTACAGCTTCATAGCCATAAAGTGTCAGTGATACTTCTGACACATGCAGGTTGGACACGCAAGAAGTGAATCTTGGCTCTCCTTTAGCTCTGTTTTACTTAGAGCAGGATTTGAGCCAAGGTAAAATCTTGAGAGTTTCTTCTTTTGAAATTGTGGAGAAATAAACAGCTGTAGTTCTGCTTTATATCTTCTGTATTGATCGTGAAGTAGACTGAATTTCATGTTAACCCTATTGTGTAATTAGAGGCAGTAATATTAAGAGACATTTAAGCCAATAAATGCAAGATGTATGCGCAATAAATGAATCACTAGAGTAATAGTAATTGGGGTTTTTTTAGTTCAGTTTTAGAAAAGTCACTGCAGAATGTACAATGCTACATAACAAAAGTAAAATATAAATTGCCAGCAAAAATAGATTAAGAGAATATATATATATAGCACTTCGTTACTCAGTCTCTTATGTCTGTGTTTATACAGGAATCTCCGGAAATAGAGTGCAGTATTTGTACCATGAACACTGGAAGTGTTAATTAAAAAAAATCTGCAGTTTTAGGTTCCAGCCAGATATTTTTCTTTCTAGGCAATAGATAGTTGTGGATTTTTTATTTTGATTAAAATGTAAGATACGAAGTAATTGATAGCATCTTAGCCATAGTTGTTGGTTTTATCTTACTCATTTCATACAATATTCTCAGACTTTTAATTGCACTTAAACATACGAGCTGTTTAATATAGAGCATCACATATGTTTGGATTAGTTTGTAAGTGCCTTAAGGGACTGAGCAAACCAGACTCTCGTAGCTAAGTTATTAAGCAGTTGTCCATAGCTGAATATGTTGCACCTTGTAATAGCCACTTTTGAGGGCAAAATGATGAATTACATGGCCCATGAGCTTGATCCAGTGTATAGTAGTTGTGTCATTTCTTATTTATACTCATTTTACAGGTATTTAAATGTGGGCAAGTCAGTAAACCCTCATCTTCATGCCTCATGTTGCACTTTTTGCTTAAAACCCTGTTGAGTTTCCCCTTTCAGGTTCAGTTCAACAGGTCAGCTGACCTTACTAGAGCAAATTATCATAACACTAGCTGCATACCATAATATAGTGGAGGAGAGGAGGGCTTGAGCACCTTGAGCTGGATTATCTAAAAGCTGTTGAAGAGTAGACAGTATGATTCAGAGAACTTGTGAGTATTATTGTTTAGCTGAAAAGGATGTGTGACTCAGTTTGAAAGCATCTTGTGGGTTTTCGTCTCTCATCTATTGCAGGACTGAGGAGTTTAATTCTGCCAGGAGAAAACAATCACTCCATAGCTGTTTGGAATACATGGGGATTTTGTCTAACATAGATGCACAGATGAGCAAAAGTTTCTGTCCTTGTGATAAGTTAGGTGAATGTGAAGAAGTAACTTAGTCTAAAATATGGGCAGCATGGTACGTCTTAAGTAAATACCATGCTGGAACATACTAGATGTTTTGCTTTCCACTCCAAGTCCTTTGCCAAAGAAGGACTCAACCCTGCAACTTACTCAGATGAATCCTTCACTATACTAAAGGAGCAAAATAATACATCCTAATAATGCCAACTGGTATTGTTTTAATGAGATAGATCCTACAGGCCTTTGACAACAGTTGTTCTCTCTTTTAATCAGCTTGTGTTAGAAGAAGGTCTGTTTATATAAGGACAGTTTTCAGGATTTTGAACCAAAATATGTATTTATTTATTTATTATCATCTCTGTCATTTAGTCCTAATGGCCTAAAGGGTATCTGACTTTTTTCTCCCCTTAATGTGTCACTAGTGTCTTTCATGGTTTGTTTATTTTATTGATTGTGCCGTGCTTGTTTCTAATTCTCCATCACGTGAGTGGTTTAAGAGTATGGATTAAAGCAGTAAGTTCAAATTGGAATCTCTAATTTAATTCTAGCTTTCATCTTCTTTAATCACAAACACATACCCCTTGGCATCCCCCACCTGCCAGACCTGCCATTTTCTGGGACATTGCTCAGCTTCCTTCCTGAAATCACATTTGCAGGAAAATATGACAACCTCAGCATTAAAGAAACGCAATACAGCTTTTACAGCTGAATGGGTCCAGAAGTGAGGATAATGGTACAGCATTTACTCCTCGGTAACACTTCTCTGCAAGGAACTGCTGCTTCTCCAAAAGCCCTATCACATGTTGAACCATGTGGTTTTTCCCTAAGTGTCTAACAACTCTTTCCCCTTCCTTACTGCATGCATCTTTTGGGTCATTACCTCAATGTATATTGTTAACATCATTACCAAGAGCTCCTGCTCCTGTTAACGCTTCATGTTCCTGTGTTGGTGTGGCAGTAAAATGTCCCTCTGAGTCTGAGGGGGCTTGTCTGTATTGCTAAATAAAAGAAATAGGAGATGAGCTTGAAGTGCCCTGGTCTGCTGCACGGATGACTCCCTGAATCTCTTTTGGGCTTCTTCATCTGGCTCAGCCCAGAGTAAATTTGTGGGAGAGAGGGCTACTCGTAGGTAGTGAGGATATGAGCTGAGTGATGTCACTTGGCCAAAAAATGAGAATCAGTCTGTGTTTCATTCAGCAGTGTAATTGTAACCCCTCTTGCCACTGCCACAGAAGGTGCAAAATGAGGAGAAAAGATCTAATATTAAAGTTTCTGTAGTATTACCCCCCAAATAATTATTACCAATAGTATTACCAAAAAAGTTAATACAATTTTTAATGCTTGAAGTTTGTGATGGAAGTACACAAAAGTAAATGTATCCTATCACATACTGCCAAATTCCTGCAAACTGCCATTCCTGAAAAAATGCAGAAGTAAATTCTGTTTAAAATCCAACTGCTTTAATATTTTTCATTATTTCACAGTGCAGCAGACAGTTCATATTAGCTAACCATAACCCCATCCTTCTTCTTTTGAAATTAATATCCTGAATCTGTGTAAGATCAGAACTTGCAAAGACCACTCCATGTAATTAGATCATATTGCTCATCCCAATAACTGCAGCATCATGGAGCATCCTTCCGAAAAGGGACCAAAGATGTAAGATGACTCTAGATTTGAACAGGAAGCAGTATCTCTGTCAACACTTGGATGGCACAAATGTAGGACTCGTGTGAAATGCGCAGTCTTTTTCCATCACTTAGCTTCAGGAAGCAGCAGAATGTTTAGTTTTCCTTAGTCTCCAACTGATACAGGAGTGGGAGTCTGGACAGGACAAGACTCTCAGAGCCACACAATGTGGCTTTTTCATAATACATTTGGCAAACTTCAGTGTTCTGTGGGATGAATCTAAGTTTTGTGTCTTTAATTGCATCTGATGGTGGCAGCTGAATATCTAATCATTTTGTAACTTCAGAGATAATGGCTTTCTCTTCCTGCAAACATTTATCTGAGGGGGATAATGTAAAATCCAAAAGTTAATGCTTGGCACAGATGGTGACGCAGTAAGTCCTTGGCTTGTAATTTTTTTCCTTTTACTTTTCATTTTTACAGCTATATTTATATATATTTCTTAGGACATTTTAAAACTGCCATCCTGTCAGCTTCACTTAGTTAAAAGTGTGGCAATCTGCCTGGGTCTTAGCCAGAGTTAAAAGGAGTTTCTTGTCTCTCAAATTCAGCAAGCATCCAGCTATATCTTTTTTAAAAGCTCCTTCCAAATTAACAGAGATATCCAGAATACTTTTTCCAAAATCATTTTATCATTCAAACTGATGATTCTGCATTGAAACTAGACACCTTTGCCAAAACCTGAGCCAAAGCCGCATTTCGTCCCACTGCCTGAGTGCTGTAGCCTAGATCAAATAATACCAGCACTGATTCATGGCCAGGATTGCTACATCTTCATCCAGTGCTTCATGCCAAGAGCCAGAGTTGTCTTCATCCCGTTGATGGCTTATCAGACATTGAGTCAGTAGTGCTACCCGAGGAAATATGTGGCTGCAGTTCACTTCTGAGGTACTTCAGGCCATCCCTCCCTAGCAGCTCACAGCCCTGTTGTCCTCATTGAAGGACCATGGGTGCCAGGAAGAGGCGATGAGATGCCTTTGCACTTGCACGTGGGGCAATTGTCTGTTCAGACTAAGAAGGATCTGTTTACCAGCAGCTTCTGGAGAAAGGAAAAAATTTCTGGTGACATTTTAATTCTCTTTCATGCAGAGCTATTTTTAGATGGTACTGCTGCCAGTCATATCAAATGCTTTGTGTCTTCTGACTTTTCACTGAACTGCATAATAAGCATTTCAGCTCCCTGGTGCATAATGGCTGTGTTATTTGCTGAAAGTCTTATTATTTTGAGTGGCCTCTTATCTGAAGATCAGTTCATTAGTTCTGGCCTCTGAAGTTTGAAAGGAAACAATTACAGTTGCTAAAAAAAAAATTGAATTTCATTTTGTTTCAGTAATACTTATTTTCTCAAATATCGGGTTCTGAAATCTATTTTAGAACTCACAGAGCAGATGATCCATATTTCAAGGCTGCAGTCTGGCCTCTGACATCCACAGCTGAGTTGTTAAGCTGGTTGAGAGAACTGGGCTATTATTGAGGGAATTTTATTTCCATTTCCTTTATTTGGATTCTCTTTGTAGTCAGAGAGTACAAACCATTTTGCACCTCAGGTGCTCATGGAAAGCCAAAGAAATGAGAGCTGCAAGGAGGGGTCACTTAGGTTCCTGTTAGCCCTGTTGTACACTGTTACCTCCCATGGTTGCTAGTCCAAGGCTTACTCGTCATACACAGAGGGTAGCCTAGAGCCCAGCACGTGCCCAAAACCCACTCATGAAGTACTGCTGTGGTTCTGTCACTGCTGGCAGCCAAGTTTTTGGGGGAATGGAGCTCAGAGGCATGGAGATGAGATGTCAGATGAACGTATATGAGAGCAGAGTCAGATTGGCTGATGGCACTGTGGTATAGAAGCTGAGCAGTCAGAGTTTGCCTGGTTTTATCTATCTGTCCATTTGTTTATAGATATTTATATACAGATATGAGGTTGCTCAGCCTGGAGAAGAGAAGGCTCCAGGAGACCTCAGGGTGGCCTTTCAGTACCTAAAGGAGGCTTGTAAAAAAATGGAGAGCAACCTTTTACATGGGCAGATAGTGACAGGACAAACAGGTGTTAAACTAAAAGAAAGGAGATGTAGATTAGATGTTAGGAAAGAAATTCTTCACAGTCAGGGTTGTGAGACACTGGAACAGGTTGCCCAGAGAAGCTGTGGATGCCCCATCCCTGGCAGTGTTCAAGCACAGGTTGACTGGGGCTATGAGCAACCTGGTCTAGTGCAAGGTGTCCCTGGCCATGGCAGGGGGTTGGAACTAGGTGATGTTTAAGATCCTCTCCAAGCCAAACCATTCTATGATTCTGTGATTCATTCTGTGATATTTTTATAGATATTTGTACATATATTTATGTAATTGCATAAGCCTAAAACTTAGATTTCTGAGAGCACTAGGCACTGCAAATATAAAGGTTTCAACAGTTCACTGTTGCTGGAAATGGCAGTGACCCAGAGTTTTCTCATCCACCCAGAGTGCACAGTACCAAATCCTGTAATCTGCTGTTGTCTTCTTGCAGAATATCCTGTCAGTTCTTAAAGTTGTGAAACAAATACGATTCTGTAGTCATGAAACTAATTTATATAGAAATTAAGATTTCAGAAAGTACAGAAATCAATACTTTTGCCCCATGCAACTATCACATCACCATCTTGCTTTGCTTTATTCTGACAATAATCCTGTCCACACATTTCTGGCACCAGGGAAGCTGGTCTCCAGAAAATTTCCAGAAAGTTCATTGACTCTCTGCTAGCCTTCAATTAGAACCACCGGCCAGGGTTGCTCAAGCTGTCCTCATCTGGACTGGCTCTGCAAACAGCAGCCTGCAAAACACGTGGTACTAGGAAAAGAGTGTATGTTACTGTATCATTGGCCTAATTTGGGAATTTTTCCTGCTTCCCTGACAATGGTATTTTGGAGTAATGGTATTTTGGACTGGTCATGCCTGACATTAGAGGCTTTGATTCAGACCAGTTATTTTTTCATAACTAAGCACACACAGGTCATTCAAGAAACCATGTGCTTAGGTTTAACTACGTAATTATGTGTTACTCAGAAATTTCTCAGACCTTTGAAGTTGTGTTGTTCTAGAAAGTTGTTTTGGAACACTTCTGTGGAAGATTTTGGTTAAGGAAGATGCTGTATTACTGTTGGACTCTTTGTTGGCCATGGGTCCTAAAAGTTGTTGTACAAGCAGGAAGACACTCTTCACTAGCTACCGAGTATGATGCTACTTGAGAACTAGAGGAAGAGTGTAGTCTAAAAAATCCCCCATCTTAGGCCTTTAATGAGGATCAGTGTAAATCTATTGGTATTTTCCTTGTAGTTCTGCAGAGCCCTTGACTCCCCAAATTGGCGAGGCATTTTGGAGGTCCTTGGTGCCTGCCAAATGTTTGCGAGAACAGAAAGTTTCCAAAACGTGCTGATCCCAGTAAAGAGAGCCTTTAAAACACAATCTGAATACAGAGCACGCAGAATTTTAAGAATAAGGATGCAAGTAGTTTTGTGTGTATCTCTTCTTGTTCAGTAAAACATTTTTGTTACTAGAATGTTTTCTTTCTCCTGAGCATCTGAAGGTGACAGTTAAAATTTTTTTGGTCCAAACTATTTCCAGATAGCTTGTTTCTTAGAAAACTTACAAAAAACCCCCCAGAATTGCAGAATAATTGCCTTTAGTGAATATTCAGTAGAGATGGCCACAATCCATTTAAAGTGAATCAAAAATATGCCACTCATTTTTTTAAAAGTATTCCTTATTGACTATGTAGCAGCTGGAAAACTATAGCAAGTTTTAATTATCTTCAGAAAATAAAAAACTCTTGCCAACACATGCTGGTTATTATCAGCAGCTGCTGTATGCTGACATACTCTTTCAGTATATATGAGGCTCAGCTGTCTTAAATAATCATTGTAAAATGTAAAATAGATTTATAGTGATGATAATTTCTTGTTAGATACTTAACTACTGATGTAATTCATACTGAATTTAGGTTCACTTCCTTGTTAAAGATACAATAAAATTACTTAAAATCATGATAATATTTCATATAAGAGGTGCAAATAGCTTGCACCAGGAGTTTAAAATACTGAATTGTGATGCTTTTTTAACAATTCATTAAAAATAATCAAATTCCCTATTGACATGGTTTTAGCATTTATGTAAGTATAAAATTTGACTTTCTGCATTTGAATAACAATTACTACAACTTCATTTGCAATGAAAATGTTACAAATTAATTTGCTGATATAAATAAAAATCTTTACATGTCATCCTTCTTTTAGCAGAAGTGGATATCTTTATGGCAGTGGCTGTTGTCAAATCAGATGCTGCGATTGTGTTTACTGCATAATTTAGCAGAGTTTGTTTTTCTGATGACATTAATGTACTCTTCAGAATCTGAGATGCCAATAAATACATGGAACATTTATTTTCAATATATCTTGAGCCTGCGTCTTCAAAATGGAAAATTTGTAATTCACTAGATTTTAAGTTACCTTGTATTCTCCATGATGCCTTTTAATTTTGCACTGACTAAGTACAAAAGGTGTCAGGCAATCTGTAAAATGTTTTGTTGGCACCAAGGCAATTTTGGACCATTTCTTGTTCACATAAGTGATTGACAGAGACTTGATGGTTTCTATTGTGAATCTTAACTGGGAGAGAAATGCTACATCCAACAGACTGGACCTAGATCAGGTTGCTTGGGGCCTTGTCAAGGACTCATGTACAACTTCCACAGCTGCTCTGGGCAACTTGTACCAGTATTTGACCACCTTCGTGGTGAATTTTATATTCCCTTATGTCTAATTGGATTCAAAATTCTGCAACCTTGTTTCTGTTGCTTTTCATCCTCCAGTTGTGTACCCCTAAAAAGATCCTGACTCTGCTTTTCTGTTAAGTAGATGAAACCACTAATAAGCTCTCGTAGCCTTAGCCTTTTCTTCTTAAGGTTAACACACTCAGCTCTGCCAGTTTTTCCTTCTATATCAAGTGCTTCAACCCTGTGCAGGGCTTGCTGAGGTATGCCCATGACGTTCTTGTGCTGGGGAACCCCAAAATGAACAGAGTATTCTGTAGTCTCACAGAAGTGTAGGTTAGAGAGAAGCAATCATGTACCTTGACCTGCTGACTATGTTCTTCCTAACACATTAGCCTGATGTTAGGTGGTCTCCTTGGCCACAAGGGCACAGTCATGTTCGATTTGTTGTCAGCACCCTGAATTATTCCATCCCAGCTGCAGGACTTTACATTTGCTTACATGGAATGGTACAAGATTCCTGTCAGCTGGTTCCTCCAGCTTGTCAAGGTCATTTTGAAGAACAGCTCTCCAGCATATCAACCACTTCTCCCCAGTTTGGTATCATCCACAAATATGCTGAGAGTGCACTTTATTCCATCATCCAGGTTGTTATTAAAGACATTAAACAACATCAGCCAAGTATCAATGCCTGAGGAATGCCTCTAGTAAACAACCACCAGCTGGACTTTGTACTGCTGATCACAAACTGTGAGATTGACAGGTCCAGTCATTTGCCATCTATGTTATCTATTGTTCACTTACCTGGTTTGGCTGTAAGAATGTTATGGGAGACCCAGTTAAAGACAAGCCTCCTTGTTCTGTCATCTTCCCCAAGAACCACCACAGAACAGCCCATTGGTCATGGTGTACTCAATATTGTGTTTATGAATGACCCAAGTTCAAAATTTTGCCCACATTCCAGTGGCACAGGCAATGGTAAATCTATCTCACTTGTAACTCCTGTCCTCTTCAATTTTATATTAATTAATAACTGTACATCAGCACAGATAATTGAACCAGGACCTCCAATTTTACTGATCTGTGCCATAAGCTCTAGGCTGCAAAGTCAATCTCAGTACACCTTCCAGTTCTGTAGTATATGCAGTATTGTATCCATAATTCATTGAATGAAACTAACCTGTGATTCTTCTGCAGTCTTTAAAAAGGAAAATAGCATGAAAGCACAGAAAAGTAAACTGACTCTTCAGCTTTGTTTAGTTGTGATTTGTCTTGGTGCGCTGTTAATGTGTATGCAGTCAAGTCCAATGGGTTAATGCCATTTGAATTAAATTGTTTTATCCCAGCCTGAGGAGCTGCAGATCAGACTTAGAAAATATGGAGCAAAGGAGAGATACAGGGTGAGATAACAGGGGAGCGGCAGGTCTGTTCCACCCTTCCCAGGTGAGGCCATGCCAGCAGAGCAGCTGAACAAGCCACAACTGAGATCAAATATAAGGCAAAGGAGGGCTAAGGAGACAGACAAGGTATGTCACTGTTGTCACTACTGCAGGAGGTAGAGGAGTCCATCAAAAATATCCGGGGATGCTGAATCATAAGTTGTTTTTCACTCTGGCTTCTGAGTCTTACTCTTGCCTGCGGCAACGGATAGCTGTATTTAAACTGCCATTATCTATCCAGGATTACAAATATGACTCAGGTAAATGAGGGCAAGTACATGCAGGTCTACTGCATGGATGTACATGTAAGAAAATGAATCTACACAGCTTTTTTTATTCCTATGAAAACAGAAGAGTTTGGAGCTAAAAATAGGCATCTAGTTATTCTTATCTACCTTTTTTTTTATATCCTCTGCCTTAATTCCTATCAGTAGAGGAAAAATAAAAATCCCAGATAGCAAACATATAAAATAATTGCTTACACTTTCTAGGAAACATTTAAAAGTCCAAAAGTCATCACAGATCAGGGTAACTGGTCTGCAGGAATTAGCTTAGCCAGATAAACAGTTTTACTAGCTTTAATAATAAAGTAAATCACTCAGTTTAAAAAAAAAAAAAAAAGGCACACCTTTAAGTATTTTGACTGAAAAAAGCCTGAAGGACTTCAGATTATAAGTAGTCCACACTGATTCTGCATCTGGAACACCTAGAAAACTTTACTGGAGTCTCCTCTTAATTGGTGTGTTTTGTACCACATCAAAAACTAGAAACAGTTCCCACTGGCTAGCAGAAATAATTAAGCCTACCATTTATTATAAGTGGTGCTGTGTGTTTTCAAAGCAAAGCATGACCTTAAAGTTGTGGGTTTTGAACCTCCCCAACTCTTCTTCCCAGACCATTTGAAACCCTGGAGGGAAGCAGAAATGATGGTTGCTCAGGTCCCTTTGAAAGCTCTGGTAGCAGCTCTGTAACATGGGACCTGTAGCTGTTAGTGCAGTTTGAAGAAGATGGACACAACAAAGCTCAGAGATTTTGATGGAACATAGATGTTAGCAGAGCAGTGAAACCAGAGTTACTGTTCCAAAGTCCCCAGCGCTGTGTTCAAGTACACTAGGTCACTCTACCTTTCCAAAATAGAAAAAAAATTTACAAAAAGCACTAAAATAATACTATTTATTTCATGGGGCCTTTCACCTACAGCTCTTTCCAAAGAAATTGGCAAAGATACCGGCATGGCAGTAGCAAGGTGACAGGTGCATAACATCTCTGTGCATCAGTGAGGTGGTATCAGTCAGGACCAGTGGGTGGCATGGAGCATCCTGGGAGCAATCCCTGACCTTATTTAAAAACTACAGCACATAGTACCTCTTATAAGTGAATTGAAACTATAGCCAAAATTACCTTCACTGAAGACCTGAATAAAATGTTGCGTACTCCCAGCAGTATTAGTAATGAGTTTGAGTCTGGGAACGAGCTGGGCAAGGGCTGGGGCTTATTTCTGCAGCATTGGCTGTAACCTGGGTAATGGCCTATAGAAGTGAGCAGCTCAGTGTTCTGGGAAGTGTCACTGGACATGTAATCCAGCTGAAATGCATGTTCTTGCCAAAAGGGCTGGTTTTGTTCCTGGCCACTTCCTTCCCTTGGACGGAGTCTGGTTAAAGTGCAACTATGGGATGACTTGTATCAGGTCACGTGCCCAAAAGATTGTGCTTGTATGGTTTCATTACAAGGTAGGTGGTAAGAACGTCTAGTGAGGAATGGGACAGCTCTGTCTAATGTCAATCAGTAGTGTTACAGAATTAAAAGCAAAGTAAGACTGTAGCTACACGAGCAATATAGACAGAGGCAAAAAAAGCACCTGGGTGTGTTGGATTTGTTTGCACATTTCTAATGTGTCCTTATTTCATAACTTAGTACTTTAAATGGGCATTTCAGAGTATATTTGTCAAAAATCTAATTAAAACATGGCAAGGTTATGCACAGAACATATTTAAGATTGTTTTTCTTATTTGTTTATGAATATCCTGGATAAAATCCCTTTTCCCCTTGCCTGAATTTTACTGCCTTTATTATCTGTGGTACACTGATATTGGCAACTCTCTTGATTACTGTTGGAAAACAGTTATTAAACAGGGTCTTTCATTCTTAACCAAAGTTCCCTAGAAACTGGCAGGGCTAAAGGATTTAAAGGTCTCATTCTGAAATGCAGATCATATCTTTTTATTAAGAATTTCTTTGTGGATATTGGAAATGGAAAGTTGACATTTCAGGAGAGATCAATGCAGGCAAAGCACACAGTGCTTAGGCAGAGGAAAGTCAGATTCTTCTGGCATTATTCATAAAGAAAAATACTGGGAACTCATGCAAATCAGCAGGTAGGAGGTTGCAATGTGCCAGTACTATCATAGTACTTGTGGGCATGTTTGGGAAATGCAGAGATTCAGAACAGGTCTAAGCTCTTGATTTATTTGCTTATCTATTAGTCTGATTTTTCTCCTCTACTTACTTTACTTTCTTGCCTTATCAGTCTCTACCATAAGAAATAACAACACAGATTTTGGACCTATGTTTTGCATCTGCCTAAAGAGATAATTTTCTCTAACTGCCATTTTCATTTTGGTATTTTCCCCTTCCTTATCACAATACACACATGCTACCTCATCCAAATCTGCTAAGAAAGTATGCTAACAATGTGCCTTTACATGTTTGACAGAACTCCAGCGTGCATAAGATCACTGATCATTATAAAGAGGCTGTCTAAACTAAATTTTACTTTTTTTTTTTAGTGTATTTACATTTCATTTCAGTGTTTATGCAAATTTTAATTTGGTTGCAAAGAGTCTGCTTGCATAGTTGCTCCTTTCACCCTTTTTTTTTTCTCCTGCTTCCCTACTCTGTAAACAAAATGACATGGAAATATGCCCATAAGCTGATAATTTTTTAAAAATCACAGATTTGGAATGTCTTCGTTATATATCCTCTGTAGTTAAAAATACACAGTTTTATATTTGGGAGCCTACTTTGCTGCACATTTACAAATCATAGAGATGAACACTCATCTGCAAACACACTCATGAGCAAAAATAGCATGTTCCCAAGTGGTGTCATTTGGGGAGGCTGTAATACAAATTCCACAGCAGCTGGCAAAGCAGGACAGAGTGCAAGGCAGCACTAGTAGAGCTTTCGTGATGGAGGGGAACTCAAGGCAGGCCACCCTTTGGATGGCCATGTGTTGTTCTGAGCAACAGTGTGACCCTACAGGGAGACTGCCAGACTGGAATCAGGAAAATTTCCTTGTTTCCTGGTGTTAGGGTGATTTACTTCATTCAGGGTGTTCTCAGTTCTTTTTCCTTTGGACAGGTGCGGTTTCTTGTCCACATGTCCTTGAACTGAAGCAGTATAAGAAGCGACCGTACCTGTAGGAGTGTGGCTGCTTGTGAACCCCACGCTGCCATGTCTTACCTTCGAGTGCATCCTCCGTAATGTTAGATATTCATGCACTGTAATAACACATGTAGAATGAAGATAGACTGAATTAAGGATTCTAGTCTACCCCATGTATGTTCTAAGACACTTGCAATAAGGCATGATTCAGCTGTACAAACACAGCGTATATGCTCCATATGCCCTAAATAACTGTCATGTCATGGAGAAGATGAAACACATCTGTGGAAGAAAATCTGTACTGTTGACTTTGCCCATGAGAATTTTGGAAGCTCTCCAGCAACAAGGTATCCCTCAATCAGTCATCTGTTTTCTGCTCTCACCTCAAGGTTTATTGCCAGTTCCACCTGTGAATGTCCCAGCCTGAACCCATGCAGAAGATCCAGCTCTGCCCTGTGGACGCACAAGGACAGTACCCTAGGTGGTGTATCACAGGAAACTCTTAGCACCTTGTTAGCATGACCCTTTAATAAATTGTATGGCAGTTTATTGTGGGGCACTGTGGCTGTCCTCATTAAGCTTTTAGCTAACACGGTGATTGAAGGACCTCTGGCTGTGCACACTTCTCCCAGCTGACTGTTGTAGCTATGGCCAGGTGTGGAGCCAATGCACAGCAATAGCTTGTTCTGCAGTGGGTTGTGCCATCCTTGCAACACAATGTAGAGGCAGTAGAGGAGGTATTTGTGGGGCATTATGAAATGGCTTGTGACCCGAGACAGGAATGGTGAGATCATGAGCACCGAATACTGATGGGACCGCTGGGACGGCAGCTGTTGCCTGTTGCAATCCCTGTGGCACAGCTGCATGCAGACAGGAATGTCTGGCACAGAAGGAGTGCACCAGTGAGGGGATTACACAGTCATGGAGATTAGGACAACCAGGAATACATCGACTGGTTTTGCATAAGGCTCTTGAGGTTAGCTAGAGGCAACCATGCAGATGCATGTTCTGAACATCATTCCAGCTCAGATTTAGCTTCCATCACTAAACTGTCATAGGTTTAAAGAATGCTTGCCTTGGTGCTAAAAGTCAATAAGCAGTGTCCCTGTGGGAATTTGAGAGAGGACCCAGGTATGATGAACATGGCTAGATGTAAAATACTATTTACCTCAAGAAGAATTAGTTTAGATGAGCTGGGCTGGTGCTGGCATTATTTGTTTGCCTTGAGGAGCACATCAATAGAAAGGATCGCAGAGGTAAGGTGGCCCCAAAAGCATGAGGCTGAGGATCTGCTGGCAATGTCCATGGTGTTGACATGCCCAGGAAGTCTGACATTTACCTGCTTGAGGAGAAGGAATCTCCTTTTGCTCTGGAGAAAATAATTATCCTTCTCAGTATCTGTGCTTGCAGTTATGTGCTGGTTTTATGTATGACACTGCATCCTGGGATGATAGCAACCAGAGGTAAAAAATGCTATCACTGTTTTGGTTAATGGAGTGTGCATTTGTCTGACTGAAGGCTGGATGGTGGTGCCTACAAAATCCTTAATTGCCAGTGTGCTGTGTCTTCAAATACACACAGAAAGTGCAGTTTTCTTCATTGTAGCTGCTCAGTACCGCTTCAGCAGAAAGTGCAGTACTGTGTGATGTTGCCACTGTTTATGTTGGCACTGTTTATTTGTCCTGGTATAAGGCTGAAATATGACTAAGAGCTCTAGATACAGATTTGTGCCTCTTCTTTCTTAACTAAGCTTCCAGATACTGGTGTAGTTCTGCGTCAGAACATTTAATTTAAAAGCAGGTAATCATTAAAGTAGCAATATTTAAGTGGTGCAAAATAGGCAAGAAAATTGTGAAGTGCAGTGTCCTTTGTAAGATGAGCATCATGCAGTGAGTGATAATGGAAGAGGAGTCTCCAGCAGGGAGGCTGCCATCAAATGCACTGTCTTGTAGAGCCAGGAACTCTGCATAAAAGCCTGTCCTAATTTGTCTGATCAAAGCTTCTAGTCAGATTTAAGTGCAGACCTTCTCTTTGTAGGACAAAGGTCTACGCTCACCTAGACTCTTTGTAGGACAATGTGTATGTAGTGAGGGAGTGTTCAAGGGCCTGTTCAACACGTGCCAAGGGCTGTTTGTTTAATGCCAAACCTGCTGAGTACGGTTAGATGTCCATGCCAATGTCAAATATCTTAATCTGAGCCCTAAGTAGTGATATAACACTTTTCTCAGATGCAATGTCAAAGTTAGGCAGTGTCTAAGTACGACAAGGCTTGGATCTTGTTAGTGAGTATAATCGCATTGCTTATTAACTGCCTCAGCAGTGTCCATATAAAAAATTTAACTTGCTATTTCTACAGTAAACAAGATGATGCTTGCTTTGCAATAGATCACACAAACTAATTCATGGACACCAGATCCAGCAAAGGCTTGTATGTGGTGAGTTTGCACGTCAGCATTGAGCTTTGTGCAGATTTTCTTTGGCTTAATAAGGATTGAATTTGTGCCAGAGTCTTTTCTTTAGTGAGCCACTAAGAGGCTCTCTTTCCATTACCCTGCTGCTTATTTTCACAAAACTTGTAAGAGTTTAATACCTTTGAGCCATCTGTCTCTCTTTCAAATCAGCCAATTCCTTCAAAAGTTATTGGGGGAGGCGATAAGGAGCCTGACACAGACAGGCAGAGACAGACCAAAAATGCAAAGCCTGTTCATGTCAGTGGCATTTCCTTAGGAAATCAGCCTAAATATATATTGCATTAAAAAACTTTTAGAAAAAGTCTTCATATCTCTTTCATATAAATTTCTCCAATTTTTTAACTGGAAATTGGCTTATAATAATAGGCAGAAGAGAGTTTCAGCGTATAAGTGGGTACTTTCCCCTATTTTTCAAAGAGAGAAAGCCCAAAACATGGCCTGAAATACAACTGTGGTATTTGTTCCAGAAGCGCTTACACAGTTAGAGGAACCATCCAGCTGTGGCGGTAGGATCTGCTTAGAAACCTGCACCTAATGGACATGGACATCTGACTTGCCAGTTCACAGACCTCTTTTGCAAGGCCATTATTATTTCATGGTGTCATATCTGTCCAGGAGCTCTGGCATTACCTGCAGAGTTCAAATCTGTTCACATGGAGTAAGTCTCTTAAATCAGCCCATGTCAGCGTGGGGAATAGTGCTATTTGCATTGCAGCCACGGTACCATTGCTTCAGGCTTTCAATAGTCATTTGGCAAAATAAACTTACTGCTTCAAAAAGCGTATGGTAGTGACTCTAACCCTTATCTTTATGCACTGTGTGTAGTTCCACACAAAGGAGGTTATGTTGAGCAACTGGGTGAGACATTGTAGGATACAAACTGAGCATAGGCTTAGGAACAACATTTGGTTACAACAGACGGGAGGAGCACATGCTAAGAAAGATATAACTATCAGCAATTGAAAACATACCGAGGCCAGAGGCAAATGATATGTGCATATGGCTTATGTATGTGTACATACACAGTATTTCTTCCACACTTGGTAATTTAAAAAAAAAAAGCAAAAACATTATCTGGTGGGAAATTTAGGGTTTTTTATGTTAAAAAGTGATATATAATTTCATTAGATGGTAAAATGAAACTATTATGTAACACTTGTCTCTGCTTTCCCTATAATAGGGGGATATTCTTAGGGCATAAATAGCAATAGACTTTAGTCATAACTGTGTAGTTGCTTCATTAGGTTATTTTGCTGCAGCAGGGTAGTCTTCATGTAAGTTTGGAAAGCTCACACCCAGGGCTGACTTATCAGGACTGCCTGATAGTCCCATACAAACAGGTCACCAAGTGACATCACTGGCGATCTTGCGCATCTGAAAAGCAGCCTTGTTCTGCAAAAAATCAGAAGTTTCATTGTGTACTCTTGTCACGTGGGATGTGGCTGTCAGATCAAATAGCCTATATGTGGATCAGATATTCTGGTGAGAGGTTGATGCAAGTTAGGGCTTTTTTCCCACTGGAGTCCGGTGTCAGGACCCTAGGGGAGCATGCATTAGGTGACACCCCAACATACACTTTAACCTTTTGGGCTGCTTACCCATTTGTTACCTCTGCACTTTCTGATTTACTAAGTTATGATACAACATAGTGGAACAGGTACAGTGATACAGGCTTTCAGCATTAAGTCCATTTTGTAATAGTTCAATGACCAGAAATTAGTCTAAGATTGGTATCAGCCAGGCTGAATCATGCCAGAGGTATTGGACATGTTTACCCCAGCATGGTGTCTCAGGCACAGGTAGCCCACCACATCAGGTATAAACAGCATCTCTTCCTTATCCCTGCAGTGAGAAGGTGCTTTCATTTGGTGGCAACAGCTTAATAGGATTGCAAAATCTGTACATGCCCATCATCCCACTGCAGGATAATTTCTAATGACCTGCCTCTCTGTTGTGTCTCATTTGTGGAAAAGCCGTCACACAACTCATCACAGTGAGTTTAGCACCATTTGTACTTGCCTGTCAAGTGTCTAAGCTCTTGTTTAAGCATCTCGCTTATCACGGCAAGGAGGTACTAAAGGTTATTGTTGTCCTGTCCTTTTTAATTATAGGAGGACAGTATTTTAATAAATGGTGACAGAAGTAAACAAGTAGTAGAATAGAAAATGAAGGATTGTATTATACCGGGGCTATTACTTAGCATCCCACAAATCAGTGAGTTGGTAGCTATAACATATTATTGCTGAGCACCTGCATTAGCAATAGCCTTGTTTCCAAGGCTTTGATATATATATACATTCTTTGCTACCTTATTAATATTCACAGGATGAGAGAAATATAGCCATGAATATCTATCTAGCAATAGACCATTTGGGAAAGCCACAAGAGTATTGATTTCCATTTTGCAGTGTTCAGTGATCATTAATTTCTCCACACCAATTGCCATAATTAAGTTAAGGCTTTCTCTCCTGAATGTGAACAAACGATAGCAGGAGTTTGATACACAGTAAACCCAGATTTTTCACCCCATCTCTCACCTTTTAATGAAAGTTTTATATATATATATAGTGGGCTCTGAATTGTTGAAAACTTGGGGAACTAATATTTTCTGACACTATGTGGTGACTTATCACCTTTATGGAGCTTTGTATCCCCATGATTCAGATGCTGCTCAGGCCATCTGCATGCTAGGGCAAATACAGGTACTCAGGGTATCCTAAGCAGAGCCAGAGGCATTCACAACTCCATCAGAGGCTGGGGACTAAACCGAGTGCCTCAGACTTTAAATTAGTTGCTTGCTTTAGGTACTCTGTTGTCACTGTAGTTTCCCACACTGACCACAGTGAGAAAATCAAGCATCTCAATTTCATTCTGCATTAATTTTATTTCTTCTTTCATTTTTTTCATGTCTCTGAAATAGGATTTTCTTCTAACTTGGAGTATTCCTTAGAGCTCAATGAGAACTGGGAAATATTTTTCTAATACTGAACAATTATGGAGATTTTGGATGGAGGTCTCAGGGAAAATTGTGTCATATGTGTGTCTGGTTTGAGAACAAGTAAAGTGTTTGAATTTACATTTACATGCATGAAAATCACCTTTGGACTGAGATTAAGCCCAGAAAGCATCAGCCCTAAAGGCACTACCTTGCCAGAACTTCTAGGAAATGTAAATGAAGGTTAAGAACTGAATATGTTCTTGAGCAATTATCTTCAAAGCAAATAACACCAGCTAATCTTCTATACAAAGTGATGAAATTCTCTTGCATGGGAGAGGCAGACTGCAAAATCCTCCAGTAACTGCAGTTGTGTGTGATGTGCTCAGTCTTCACCAATGAAAAAACGGGCTGAAAATAGGCAGGACATGAGTGTGGGACACTGCTTGGAGACAAGCTTTGTAGATGTCTTGCAGGCAAAACTACTGAATGAAGCAATGCCTGGTAGGAAGGTCTGCATGGTCAGGCTGGGGGTGGTTCTTTGCCTTCGGAGACTGAGGATGTTCTCTGATGCCTTTGCCTCTCCCAGAATGATTTAATTCGGGTTTGAGCAAGTAATGTCAGTGCCCAAACTCATGTTTAGACTCAGGTCCAAATCATTCCCAACCACTGTGATGAACTGTTAGTGTGTAAAATGACAGCCTGGGGTTTTGCCGTGTAGTAGGTTATTAGAAAGGAGGGGAGTGTCCTCTGCTTTCAAGAAGAGAGATGCTTCCTTCATATTTTACTTGACACTAATGATTTGTTACATCCAAAGAAATGCTTTTTCTTCTTGAGCTTCAGCTTTGGAAAATTACAATGCTACATTTTCAAAGCCAATTTAGTTATTGTGGTGTGCAGTTTAGTTAGCCATGTTAGGGACATCTCTCTGCAAGAAGTAGTACTAATTTGAAAAACTTGGAGTAAATATTGCTTGAGTTTTATTTGATTGTTATAATAAAAATGTAGAGAAAAGCAGAAATGGCAAATGTAATGCTATATGTCATTTAAATGACAATAGCATGAGTTAAATGTGTGCTTGCTTTTTAAAGGTAACAGAATTCTGCTTCTTGAAAATTAGGTAATAGAAATCATGTGATTAAGGAGCTAATGCAGTTTAAAACAGCCTTCTTGTTACAGTAAGAAAGACAAAACTAAACTTTGCGCTTATTTTCATTTTACTGGCTTCATCAGCAATTAGAAAGTTGCAAACAAGTTGGTATCCAGCTCTGTACCTATCCTGGGAGTACATTTGAGCACTCAGAATACGACAGACTCATATTTATCACCAGAGGAAGAAAACTAGCTCTGAAGTGTTGTTTACTGGAGGCAAAATCATACTTTGTTGCATGATTTCAGTGTCTATGGTTTTGGTCTCAGTGCTGCCCCCTCTCCTACCATCTGGCATTCATTGATTTGTATGTTTCAATTAAGTCTCTATAAAAAATGAATAGCTTGAGGGCACTGGTTTATTACTGGTATCCAACTCTGTTTTCATTTACTAAATGACATTCTGAAAGCTTCTATTCTGAACATAATCACCTTAGGGTATCCACTGAGCACAGCCCTGGATGATTCTATTATTTCTGAATGTTCTTCTCTTCCCAGAACATAGGGCTTCACACATTAGCAGCATGTTTAGTGTTTCACAGTTGTTCTCTTTGCACTCATCAGGGTGTTCCCAAGAACATGCTGGAAGGATACAACTTGCTGCTGCTTCTTGAAAACATGTTATCTTTATGTCTCTCCTCACAGTACCAGATGAGTGTGTCAAAGCTGATGGATGTATTTTTCTATTCTGTTTCTTTTAAACTATGCCTTCCCCTTACCCTTTAGGAAACCTTTGCCTACTTTTCATACAGCTAAATTATAGAAGTTTATAGGAAGTTTATAGGACATGCTTTGTCCACGTGGATTGTCAGACAAAAATACAGTTTCCACAAGGTTTTCTGGGGAGATGGTGTGAGAGAATCAGAATCACCATCAGGACATGTTCTTTTTCCAAAACTGTCCCATGTTCCACAGGAAGAAAACAGTCCAGACCAAAAGGTGAACCATGTATTTCAGAGCTGCAGCAGGTCTGCAATTCATGGGCAGAGCTGTCAATAACTATTTGCAGAGCTGCGACAATAAATTATATACAGGTGAGAAAAAAAGACTAAAGAGAAGGAACACATCAAAGCTCACACATCTTTTCTAAAGGATCATCAGGAGTGAATGTGTTAACAAGTGATGGACTTCAATGTTTTTGATTTTGTACAATTTTCCAAATTTCAGTTTACCTGGTACCCAACATTTAATAGGCAATTTTTGAGTAATGAGACAGCAGTCACTGGCTGAACTGCCATGTATTTGAAGGTTTCCTCAGTCATTAGTGAAAATCAGAAATAGCATGTTAGCTAAGTCCCCTGTCAGTAGTTATCCAAGGTAATTTTGTGCACCCGTCTCTCCTAACCCCCCAGCTGCTGCAGTTCCATTGCCAGTACTGTTACCAAAGCTCTGAATGTGTATTTCTCCTTGCTGTCTAATCCAGGTACACATGATCAACACAAGTTTGAACATTTTTTGCCCTCTGCTTTGCTACTCAACATCTCAGCCATCTCAGCACCCCAGCTCAGTCTAGACACACACACACCATAGTGTTGCTGGGCATGCTGGTGTTTTAGTCAGTGGAAGCTTAACTTCCTCAGGCCTTTTTTGGTGATGTGATGGCCTTGAAATATTTAGTAAAAGCATGCCAGGTTTGTCAATATTCTGGTGAACCAAGTTGTCTTTCAGTAGCTCAGCTGGTGGGCTGCTAAGGGAGCCAGAGTTACTAAGGTCCTTTGAGCTGGTACAGGGTCAAGTTTCCAGATTCCCTGTGCCCTATTCAGGATCCAGGAAGTCATGGCAAAAGGCTTCCATATGCACAGGTCAGGGAACTCAGGGAACTTCTGTTTATGCATGAGTCTTCTGAGTTTGTGAGCTTAAGATAGGTGACCACAAAACACCTCAGAACTGCTAAGCTTGGAGTTCATGACAAGTTCTGGCTGCTTCTGATATTGCTGTTGCCAATGACTTTGGTCTTGATTTCATATTGAAGAATGTGTAGTTGCATTCTCATACTTCACATGTAAAATCTAAAGGCATTGCAGAGCCAAGCACTCTTTTCCTGGTATTTCTGAGAGATGAATATGTTAAAATTTAATTTTGGAAGAATATTTAGACAAATCACTTTCAATCCTGCAGAAAATTAAACTAAATTTCTACATCTGTATGTGGCAACATACCTTCCCAGCTGCTCAACAACCCCAGTGCAAATAGAACAACGTAAGAAATAATGACAATGTTCATGAGCCTCAGGAGGAACAAAAGCTTACAGAATGTGGGAGCAGAGGTGGCCTTACTGAAGACCAGAAAATCCATCTATTTTTTTCTAACTTGAAAATAGATTTTTACTTATAAAAGAACATGAATTACACACTTAGTCTCAAAGGATGGATGTTTGCATCCCCTCAAGCTTGGCAAACAAATTTGTATTAGAGCTTAACTTCTATTGGCTTCTGTAGTGCATGTGCTGTTGTGAAAAAATGGAGTACAAGAGGAAGTCAAGGCATAAAGTATGAATCGAGGCTTTATGAAGGCATTGTTAAAATCTTGCCATCTGTGAGGAGATGAGGTTTAATATTTCTTCCATCTGATTTCAATGAACTTGCACCGATGCAAATCTGATTAAATCAAAGGGCTAGTCACTTCCAATTATTTTTATTAATGACCACAGCTATAATCACTGTAAACATAGAGTTTCTGACACTTAATAGAAAGATTTGACCTTATAAAGCTTAAACCCATTAGTTCATTTAACCTGGCCTCCTGTCTATCTAATGACTTGTGTTGAGAACAGAATTTGGTTGTTTAGCTTCAATTCCTCTCTGCAAACTCACCCTATATTTACCTAGGAGACAAAAATTAAAAAAAAATACAATGTATTAAAACCATATGCTTAACTTTTAATTTGTCTGTTCTCACATTCCAGACATTCTTGTTGTGCTCTCTTTCTGGAATGAAAAGATCTTTGCTGTCAAGTACCACTGCACTCCGATAAGACTATTCATCAAACTTTTGTGTGTTTTAGATAGGTGAAATTACTGCTGTTCACTATGCTGTTACGTTAACCAATACTTAAACAATTCCTGTAGCTGTTTTTTGAAACATCTCAATTTTTTAAAAAAGTATGTCAAACCTGTCCCCAACATCCTCCTCTATTTATTATTTCCCTGGCATATCCCTAGGGATCAAATTACACACTTATATTTTCTACGGCATTACAGAGCTATTTCTTCACTCAGTCCATTTTGGAATTGCTGACTTCATGATCACAGCATCTTTTCAAAGGATTCAGTCACTCACCTGAAGAAGGAATGAGTTTTACCTCCTGAGGGCAGGGGCTCTTTGGCTGTATCTCCACTGGTGAAGGGCAGGTGACAAAGTGCGAGGAAATTGCTGATTATGGTGGGGGGGAAATGAATTCTAAGGAAAGCTTGAAAATCCCTTTGCGGTTGTCATGGGGCAGTATTCTGACTTTTGAGGCTGGCAGTTCAGCAGTGTTGAAATGGAGGAGAGGGAAGCACAAGGGCATTTAGGTGGGAAGTGAGTAGCACATCTGCTGGGATGATAAGGTTTCAGGTTTATTGCTCACAGTATGAATACCCAGGGATACTGCCCTGATACTGTTTCTATCATATTTTTAGTATGTTTCTAGTGACTTCCATGAAAAAAGATGGCAGATTTTAAATCTACTTCACATACATTCCAGTGAGAGTCAGCCTCTTGAAAATCCATTTAAAGAGCAAATCATGGGCCTCTGAAAAGAGAGGCAGGGAAATATTAAAAGCATGAAATTCAGTGATTTGGAATAAAGGAAGCTTAAAACAGACAACATCTGTTGTTTTCAATCCCATGGGATTTTCTGCCTTTTTTTTTTCCCAAATCCCAGCCTTTAATGAAGAGCAATGTCAGATTTAGAAAGAAAAAAAAAATTGTTTATACAAAATTAGAAATATGTCTGGAAATCTAAAATCCGTGACTGTGTAAGCCAGTGTCTGCTCCAGATCTGTCCTTGCTAATGGAGAGAGGTCCAAGTATTGTGTCATCACAACAGTTTCCAAGTGCTACCATATATTTAATCAATCTACAATGGGATGAATATTTGCTGGAGAAAAAGGATTTCAATTTCATTTTTAATGGCCGAAACCAGCTGCAGAATTGGACCCAAAGGCTAAGTAGAATTGCCATGGCATATACAATAGTGTAGGCTACGAAAATGGTGGTGGGATCATATAATTTCAGGGAAATGCAAAATGTTTCCAAGAATAACCAGGGTTATTAAAATATTGCTAGAAATAGCCTTTTATAGTCAACAGTTTTTTTAATACTAAATTTCAACATACTAAGTAGATGCATATGTAAATCATGTTCTGTCAAAATAACTTCTGGTACAAACTTTGTTTTCTCAAGGCTTTGGAAAGCTTTAAAGCAGTTCTGAATTATTGAGTCAACATACCAATGTCTTAACAATGTCGTAGCTGGCACTGCAGAATTCTTCAAGCATCCTGTGGTTTCTACCTTTAGTGTTAGAAAAGGAAGTGTAAAGGAAAGGAATCTGGAAATGGCTACACTTCACACTTTCTGTTGCTGCAGGTGTAGGAGTATCCTTTTGGCCCTATAACCTTATCACATGCATTGATATACTTTTGTACACTGTGCTGTGGAGCCAGACAAGGAAATTGCTGCATTATATAATGATCTGTAAAGAAGCTGACCTGCTATGCAGATTTCTGACTTAAGAGGAGAATTAAGTTGATTATGCAAAGAAAACCTGAGGGTTTTTTTGTCATAAACCAATCCCTGAAAATTTAAATTGTATTCTGCTTGCAAGTGAAAGTTCATGCACCTTCAATTCTGTGAGAGAAACCAAGAAAAAATCTTTAGATGCTCTGTTAGTGGTCACTCTTAACTGGAGGGGTCTGTCTTAAGTTACCACTGTTCCTTGGTCAGCAAGATCACAAGTGCCACCAAGCCAACATCTCTTTCTTTGCTGAAAATCCAATTACCATCCTTTTTTTAATCACATATGTCTTGTCTATGTCACTTGTTGCTGTTGAAACCTTTCCACTGGCCTTCAGAGCCCTGCTGCAGTCCAGTGACATTTCCCTTCTTGCTCAAGGCATTGGCAAACCTGATGCATTGACTCTCTCTGCCAGTTGCCTTTGCCACACAGCATTTGAGTGCTTGTTTGCCCATTTGCAAAGCCCTATAAACTGCAGGTCATGTTAAAGTTAAGGAGCCTTCACTGTCTGCTGTCTAGAGGTACCCAGCTGGGCTGCTGAAACTTAATGTTCCAGGGAAAAAGATTTTGAAGGGTGAGTGCATGCCCCTCTCAGGGCTGGTGGAGCCACTGTAGTTCACTCCCTGGACACATGTGGAAAGAGCCATGCAATAAAGCTCTTCGCTTATAGCCTCCCTCTTCCCCCCAGTAATTATAGTCCTATTTGTCTAGCCAAATGAAGAGCTGGCAGGCTGAAATGCAGGCTGAAAGCACATGGTGCTAAGCAGGTCCTTCCCTTTACAATACATACTATTACATGCCTATAGCAATAATAATTCTAATTTGACCGTGAGCTGCACTGAGGAGTATTTTCAAGATATACATCTCTCTTAAGCTCCTTCACAGGCTTTTTACAAGCAGCATGTGTATGGAAGGAATTCAAAAGCTCTCAAGTGCACCACAGATACGTTTGTTAAAGCAATGTGTGTATGGCGAATTTTTGTTGATGGACTACAAAGTAATGAAAAACTTAGACATGTAACTTCAGCTTTGATTTTTGTTCTTATTAATGCTGCTACTACATCTCTGATACAGCTGAGTTGCAGTGGTACAAGGGAGGATTACCTTGATTCCTAGATTTATTAATGATGCTGATACAGTTATTTTATTAAGGGTCCTATTATTTTGCTTATCTTTGACTGCTCTGAGAGTTTTGTATACAAGTAAAAAGAAGGGGCATTAACGCTGTGGTAAATCCACTGACTCAGTTTAATATTGACAGCTTTATCTGGACTTAAGCCACTGGATATAGGATCCAAATCTGAGCTGACTTCTGACTGTGAGCCCATAGGAATTTTTTTTTGTGAATTTGGTACTGTTTCAATGTTTGCAGTAGTCTTGTAAGTCTAGATGGTTTAAGGTTTATTCACTGTGCGAGCTGACCATCTGCTCTTGGTAATTGCCAATTCACTTCCAGTATTAATGAACTGTTCCTGTGTTCTTGCATTTCTCTAAAATGCCTCAAGCAACTGCTCCTTCCTCACATGGAAAAGTCGCAGCAGCTGTGGGATTCACAAGGACTTCAGTGCTTGTCTCTGGCTACACTTCTGGCAGCAAACCGCAAAGTGCAAATAACTTCTGTAACTGCCTAATAACTGCAAACCCATTAAGTGTAACTTCTGTGACACCAGAAAAAAAACCCCTCTTTCTTTAAAAGAGCCCTAATGGGATTAAAGAGTGTGTGACCACCTGGGGTTGCTCTCAGGGACGCCTAACTGGAACATGTTAGAGATAAGGACCCAGCTTTTCCTTGAGCTTTGGGGATGGAAGCATAAGGTGGGGATGTACTTCCCCATCTCCAGGTGCTCCCCTGCCTCCCAGTCACCTTTATAAGTTGGAAAAACACTCATGCCACTTCCGACATTTTTCTTTTGCTAACAAACCAACTGAATTCTGTTTTCTTAACAAAAAAAAAAAACAAAAACAAAAACAAATTGTCTTCATGAACGCAGCCAGACCTGTCTTAAATTTATTCACCCTCCTTTGATAAAGGACCAGTCCCAGTAAGAGCTCAAGATACTGGTTTGCACACTGCTTTCCCGCACACTAGTTTGATGTGCGGGGTGTGCTGCAATCCGCGCAAAGTGGGTGCTGGTCTCCTCCCACTCTGGAGGTGCAGTTGCAGCATGAGCATGGTGTGGCCATCCCTGCACTGCATGGGGACAAGCCACATGGCTCAGCCTGAGGGTCCCCATCAGCCCACGTTGGGAGGGCAGGCAGCCTCAGCCCACCAGGGTATCAACCAAAACAGTCTCCTGCACTGAGGTACTTACCAACAGCTGCCACTAAATATCCTTATAAAAAGCAGAAGCCAAAATCCTTTTCCACACTGAGCTGCCCAACTGTACGTTTGGACACAAACTACCTGATCACTAGTTTCTTGTAAAACAGCCATCAAAGTAAAAGTGGCACTCACATTTTGCGTCATACCTTAATACTTTTGAGATATCTGACCACCAACCAGAAGGGACTCAAACCTACAATCCCCAGTCTTAATAGAATGTTTCATCACAAGGTTGCCAAGTACTTGAGAGCATTACAAGGAAGAGGAATAAATATACATTTTCACTAAGGTCATTGGTTTTTATTCGGCTGCCCTGAAATTTCATTTTAGGAATTGTGTGACATTTATGCTGTTTAATGATCTGTGGCACAAGTGTGGAACATGACAGAGGTTGCAGAAGACACAAAAGTATTTAACTAATCCAGATGGCAGAACATAAAGGAACTTAAATGGGATATAATTAAGCTAGGTATATAGACAGCACAATGGCAGATGAAATTCAATATTGCAGAAAGCATGGCAATCAATAACTGCAAAGAATAATATGATCTACATTGACCTTTTGTAGTTTTCCAGATAACCTGTCACAAATTAAGCTTGCAAGAAGACATTTAGAGGTTATTTCCAGCCCTAGGCTCTGCAGGGGCCATGTTCCTGCACCTTCTGTGAAAGTCTGAGTTTAATGTCCTCCCTTAGAGCACAGCTCTCTGCAGGCCTTGTCTCCTAATTTTTGTCCGTTTCACTGTGTCTCTCATGAAGGGGTATGATATAATTTCTGAATAACCAGCAACCCCCAGTTTGGAGTCAAACTGGAGGAACTGAGTAGTACTTCTTTTCGTCATGCTATCCCTATGTGTTTCTCAGTGTACTGACAAACACCCCCGGGTTTCTTCCCCACACACACCAGCCGTCACGGTGGTTTTTCTGCGCATATGTGCTTGTTGCTGCAGTTCTCCAGCGAACTCAGCTCATTAAATCCCTCTCACACTTGACATACTTTCTGTTGACTGCCGCACCTTGCCAGGCTCCAATGAGTGATGTTCAAAAAGAATTGATTTTAAAAGTGGCCCATTATGTTTGGCTACTCATTGGTTGCCTTGGGCTTGTCACAGAGGAGTAGCTTCCCTCCAGCCAGCTGCATTGTGTGGTCCTCCTTCTCATCTTCCTCATCATCCACCTCATCGATCTCCTTCTCTAGTTTCCAGTTGTAGGTGAGCAGAGCTGGCTACCCACAGCAGGTCCTATGGCTCCTACCGGCCTGCCAGGGCTGGTGTGCCTCACTGCACAAAGGAATTGTTAAGATTTTAATGTCAGAAGAAAAAAAAAGTCTCATTTTTTGTACTTCCCATTCCTCATCTCCATTTAACTGGTTTCTGACAGCCGAAGCCAGGACAGGCGTAAGGGCTTCACGGCCTCTAGCGGGCAGCGTCCAGAGCTGCAGGACTTTCCAGCCACTAAATCCATGGAAAACTTTAATTTTTTAAAATCAGTGTATGTTTACCCCGGCTTCCTATGGAAACAAGGCTTATGCAAGCACTCCCTCTGTGTGCGCTGTCTCCACACCCTTGGCAGCTCCGGAGCCTGATTCCAGGTGGGTTTGACAGAGGTGCAGAGATTTCACGATCGGTGCCTCTAGTGTTTGTGTCAGTAGGTGTGCCTGTATCAAGGAGAAGCTTTTAACACACTTCCTAACAGCGAGACTGTTGCTGTACAGCTTCACAGAGTACAAACCACCAAAAATAACAGCATCAGGGAGAGTTTGCCTCAATGGAAAAAGCTGCTTTGAAATCCCTTGTGAATCATGCTTGTTCACATGCTCGCAGAAGTCCTGACCCTTAATTTTGTTTGATAATTTGGTTATTGTAGACTTTAAAAACATGTCTCTTCCATGGCACTGTCAGATAGTCCTGCTGGGAAGGGAGAGAAGAGACTCTCCGAGTTGCTGATACTGCCCAGACCATCACAGCTGCTGCCTGCTTTGTTGCTTATAAACGTAACTGGTTCTTGAAAGACCCAAATCTTGTATTTTCTTTCTGGTTTTAGCTTCCCTATTCAGACTGATTTATAACAGCAATCATTAAAATGTAGCAAAAAACCCCAAAGCTCATAGATTGATTTTTCATCATAGTTCAGGGAGAAGCATTCCCATATGTCAGTAAGAACAAGAGAATGAATTTAGATTACTTAAAATGAAGAACTTTCCTGCAAAATGGTTGCACATATGAATCCTTTCATTCTCCTTGTTTTTGCTTGGCTGTATTAAAGATGGGAGAAAAGATATGTCTGGACTGCAGGCTCATTTCAGGTTAATCCAATGAAACAGGTAGTCCTTCTAGTGAGCAAGACAGAGGAGTGTTGTCTCCTTCATCATGTCTCACTTCTTGTAACGTCTCGGTTTTGTTTGAAAACCTCTTTCTCTAGTCACATGCCTTGGTTTACTTAGAGCACCTGAAAGTATTTTTTAGACATAGTGGAACAGTTTTTGAAGTTGTAGGAAGATGATCTGTAAGTGTACCTGAAGTGGTTAGAGTCTGACTTTTCATTTTAGAAGCACTCATTTCTCATGTGTTACAAACACTTGAAATGAAAAAATTAATGGTAATGACTTTTCTGAGTTCATACCACAAATGCCAAGACTGCAAAGACTAAAAATGACTCACATGGACCCATTCAGCTTTGTCCTTGGATACAGAATATTTCACAGAGGGGTTTTTTGCCCTCTCATTTTTCCTAGAAGTGATTTTTGAAAACAAAACCACAGTGTGGCCTTTTTGTGCTAGGAAGTCTTTGTTGCTTTTGCCAAGAGAGTTCGAGGAGGACAAGGCCAAGTGTGGCATCATATAATTTTGGTACACAGAAATATGTCTAATTGGGACCATCTTAGGAGGTAGTCGAGTATTGTAAATTAAATCAAATATTGCTGTCTCCGACTGTTCTGAAAAATTCTTTCTTTCTGTTCCCTTGTGCTGAGGCTCTTCAATTTTAAAACCCAGCAGTGGCCTCTGCCTTGGCTGCATTGGTTGTAAACGATAGTCTCACGTGTCTGGGTACCTTCCCAGTACTGACATACATAATCTAGATTCTTAAATCAAATCTCATTTTGCAGGAAATTACTTTGGGAGAATCCATCATTTTCTTTGCCCAAAGCTGTGTAATGTACTGCCAGTTTCTTTCATTTTCCCCCCCTTTGCAAATCATGCTAAAAGATCTCGGGGACAATGGTAATAGAAATATCACTAGTAAAGATTTTTGTGCATGTGTGTGTTGAAAGAAAACAAAGTTATCAATAGCAAAACTTGCAAAAAAAAAAAGTTAGTGCTTTGGATTTCTGAAAGGTCAGGGAGACAGTGTTTCATACCTCAATCATGCTGAGCTTTGATCAAAAACCATCTTTACATATTTTTAAAAAAAAAATAATTATATCCTGAAATAGTCACAAACCAGACTCATTTGCTTTCTCTTCAGTCACTGGGAGGATGGGAGAATCACATGCTAATGGGCACCACTAACACAGAGAATTCATGCCCATTCCCCCAAGTGCTTGTTCAAAATAAACCTCTGATATCTTGATTACAACTTGTTAAGCTCCAGAGCAGCTCCTCGGGTGACCTGTCAGCATGTAAGCATTTTTTTCTGCTGATGTTTGAGGCAGGGCTGTGCAGAAAAACTTTGTCTTTCCCGTTTGTGTTCAGAAATGCTGTTCTTTATTTTAACAAATCCCATCTTAAAATCTGTGGGAAATGCACAATACTCTGCAAGAGGTAAGGTAAGCCTTCTAGCCATGTTTGGAGTTGGTTTTGTTGCATGAGGCTGGAGGTCTTATGTTTTCAGTAGAAGTGAAAGAGAAGGTGCTGGGACATTTGTTACCTCCCAAGCTCCAGTCTGCAGTAGTATAGCTAGTAAAAAAACTTGTACCAGGAGAGCTGCTTTGTGGAGAACTCTGCTTGCCTGTTTTCATAAGTATGGCTATGAATTTTTGCATGTAAAGGTAAGAGTTGAGTTTCCATAGTGTATTTAAGGCCTGACATACTTCACTCAATGCAGTTTCTATGAAGACACTTTCAGATGCTGGGGGTGTTCTGCCCATAATTAAAAAAATACGCATTTAGGTACTGCTGTTTATTTCTGATCCAGAGATGTGTTTTGGTCAGACTTTAAGAAAATTAGTATTGGTAGTATGTCAGCTTTGAGATGTCATACTGAATTACCTTGATATATTTGACATAGTCTCAGGTCCTACTTTCTCATAAACAAGTTGTTTGGGAATACAGCAGTCTTGCCTGATAAATCACCTGAAATAGTCACAGACCTGGCACTGGGATATGATGGTGAAAAATCTATACTTAGAGCTGTGGCACAATTGGTGCCTTAACTACAGCGCTGTAAGAGACAGAAGAAATGTCAGCCTGGGCAGTGATCAGACCTGATTTCAGAAACTTCAGCAGTCCAGCTGGAGCAGCATTTGGAAGGAGGCCCTTGAAGTTTTAGGCAGTAGAGGATATGTTCTCCGCCTTTTACTGCTCCCCAAGCCAGTGGTACTCTAGCACTTGGCTGAGTATTTGTGGAACGCTCTGTTTCCATATGTATTAGTGCTCAAAACCATTAAGTGTTCCACAGCTCTTTCACAAGAGGAGTAATTGCATCCTGTCGGCAGAAATTACTCCCGCTGTTTCATTTGGAAACCATATTCTTTGCTTCCAGTCTTGTCTTGTTACACAGCAAAGAGTAGCTGTATTTTCTGCCCAGGATGGTGGCACTTCTCTCTGACATGTGCATGGGGAATGATAGCGATGGTGGTGCTGTCCCTCAGGATTACATTTCAGGTTTCTCTGTGACCATGTTAATTTTAAACAGTGCAGACATATAGCTTGAGAAATCTAACTTTTATTCTCAGCAACCAAAACATCTTTTCTAGCTCTTATTTCCCTGCAGGAGGGATGCTGGGCCAGCCCCCAGGTGCATTGGGTCTTGAGGCAAATGCTGATGCTGAACTTTTCTCTTTTACTCTCTCCTTTTAAAGCCTTTTATGTACAGAAGGAAACTAGCAGTCCAGATGATTATTGTCTGCTAATGGTGCTTCTAATTACTGGTTTTCAGGACACCCAATTAACTTTTCACTGAAAACAAGATCTTTTTTTTTCCTTCCCTGAAGCAACCCAGTGCTTCATATTTTAATATAAACTTTTAAAAATTTTGACTCATACAACAGTTCCAAGAATTTTGATTTCTTAGCTCTTTCAAGCATTTGAACAAAGGAATGAAATACCATGCCTCTGTCATGCACAAATGGAACCTCATGTTAAACAGGGCTCCTGTCATTGAAGTACAGCAAGTGCCATTTTCAGGGTCTTTTAAATGCCTTGTCACACAGCATCCCCTTAGTGGGAGCATCCAGCCTTGCTCTTCCAAGTCCCAGCCTGCAAGAGCAGTAAGGTGACAACAAGGTGCCGTTGAATCAAGCTTGGCACCGCTGGTCCTTGGAAAGGGAAAAATATTGGGGAACAGAGCTTCCTGAAGAGTGTTGGGAATCAGGATGGAACTTATCACCCAGTTCAGTCAAGCCAAAGGGAACTGCTTTGGGCTGGGCTCTAGGAGCCCCTGCCTTGCAGCAAAACAAGCAGGTAGATCGGCAGTCTTTCGATCGCGTGATGAGTAAAGCAGAGGAGCGCTGCTTGTCTTTCATAAGTGAGACTCAAGCTGTAGAGTTTAGAGCTGAAAAACATTTATGTTGGCTATTAAAAGGAACCCATGTGACACAGACATATGCCATGTAAACTCCAGAAATTTTCCAGCAGGAGAAAGACTAAATGAGTACCAAGTATAGATGACGGAGCTTTTTTTAAAAAATAAGTTAGGTAATATATATTTTGGTCCTTCAAAGAATGTATTTCATATTAAAATACAAAAGCGTATGGCTTTCTCATCAAGTGGAGATAGTACAACTGTCCTACTTTATGTAACAACCACAATAGTAAATGAATGACTTAACAGTTCAGTATCACTTTGGAAAATGGCAGCCAGAGGCAAGAAGCATCTACTGCATGAAAACTATCTAGGAGAAAAATCCCCACTCAACATGTTATCATTACAATTTTCTGCTTTAGATAGGTTTTCAAATTGCTTTTTTATTTTGATTTTGCCTTGAAATATCCATTTTGGTGCAGAATTTCAAATAGTAATAACCCAGTATTATTTTTCCTTTCCCCTCGCCTTTTTGCTGAAAGTGATGCAGCACTTTGTATTCCTTTATCTCTGTAACTTCTCAAATTCCATAATCGTTAGGAGAAAATACGAGTGTGTTTGTGTGGGAAACCTGAAAACAGCTATCAGATCTGTTCCTGGTAGCACAAAAATAAAATCTTTGCCTCAGGTTCTCCAGAATCTGCCAGGATTAGCAGAGAGCATGCAATAATGAAGTGGGATGAAGGGAAAGGGGCAAGTGATAAGGCACTGGCTCCATGTACCCTTCCTCTGCAGGCAGCTTAGTTTGCGGTTGTACAGTGGTTATCAGCAGCGTGTTAGTGTGATTAGGGGACAGCAGCAGGAAATGCTGCCGTAATCTGGGAGCCTGGTAGTTGGGAGCGACAGAGGAGATCAAAGGCTTGAATGTGTTTGCAGACTGGAGAATAATTTGCAAGTTGCTCCCGAAATGTGTCCCGGCAATGCAGACAGACCATTGGTTTTATCTGGCAATATACTTCCACAGGGTATGTGAGTACGTGGCACGGGAGAGGCCCATCGGCAGTTTTGCACTCGGTTGTTGTTCCCCATGATCCAGCCTCTGTTCAGCTTGTGTTGGTGGATTCAGAAAAGCCGTTAGAGGAGAAATGGCTTGCCTTATCAAAGGAGACTGAAACAGGGCTGTGCTAAAGACTGAAGTGTCCAGGATCCAGAGGTCTCCAGGCAGATCTCATTGTCTTCTCCTGGATGGTGAAAACGAATAAGGCAAAAAATGCCTTTGAGCTAGAGCACCATGTAGCTCAGCTGTGGAGAAGTTTCAGCTGTTGTAACTGTTGAAGGAGGAAGGCTGCAGAATAGTGGTGGGAAGGAGATGTAGGCAGACATGAGTACTCATCTTCATAGATAAGCATCTTCATCTTGCTCATCTTTCCGTCACTGTCCTCAGACCTGTTGTTTCTTCTCAAGGAGCTCAAGGCATTTCTAAATCTGTCTAGTGTCTCATGCATTCTGTCTTAACAAAGTAAAATCTGACAGTAAGAAGAAGCAATGTGTTCTTGAGTATGTTAGAGCTTTAAAATGAAAAATGCAAAGTTTTTAATAATTCTGTTTACCCCATTTTAAGCAAACGCACTGCAATCAGAGTGCCTTTAAACTATTAAAACCTTTCCCTGGACAGTCTCATGGTAGAAGACTGTACATAATAAATGTATTCAACTCCCAAAAAGAGTCCAGGGCCAAACAGGTATAGCTATCCGGGCTGCATGGAGAAGTCTGAGCTCTTCTAATTGCGAGTCACTGGGGGAAAATGGCACGTCATTTATTTTTTCTCCTTCCTCACCAATTGCGGTCACCATGGGGAGCTGAAACTGCTTGTGAACTTGGCATTTCCGCAGGGTCAGAAAATGAAAGGAACTACTGGATTGGATACTTCCTAAGGTCTCATCCAACTTTAATTACCCCAGAGCCATGGGATTTTATGATCCAGCCTTTTTAAGGAGAAGGCAAGGCAGGTTTTCACCAGTTTCACATGGAGCTCTGTGGTTGCTCCCTCTGCAATACTTTCATCACAGAGTCTGTAAGCACTGGAAGTGCTTGGATAGAGTCCTAGCACCTTGCAAAGCAGCTCTTTACATCAGGGTGAAAGGTCTTCCTCTGAGAGAAGTTTACCCACCAAAATATTTGCTCATGTTTCTTCTGTTGATGCCCCCAAGTGTCCACAGAGGAAGAAGCTACAGAATGGTCAGAAGGCCCACATGAAGATTTGTGTCACACCCTGAGGGGATTCATCCATCTTAGGAATCATCCTACTAACTGAATAAATCCATAGGTTTCCATGTCTCAGTTCATATAACATTCATCATTCACATTTTCTAATCTCTTCTTAAATGCTAATGGAAGTAATTAGCACTCTGACCTGTGGAACCACAGTTTGGGAAGAAGTCTCTGATTTTTTTATGACATCCAGTCTCAGCAGGTCTCACAACTGCCTCCAGGTGAGGGGGAAGTGAGGGCTGCACTACCTGTACAAGTGACAGGAGGAACTATCCTGCTGTCCCTCAACCTTGGGACACCTGTACTACCAAACAAGGAAAGGTGAGGAATCCCACAGCCAGGGAACGCAGGTTGACTCATGTTCACAATGCTTAGGAAAACGTTGGTAGAAGTGGTCCAAAACAGGAATGAGCATTGCAGGTGATCTGTCACCCAGATTCCATGGCCACCTTGTGTTCAGCCTTACTGGGTTACTGTAGGGCTGTGTCCACAATTAGCAAATAGTGTGGCCCAATAGAAGATTTGGAAAGAGCAACAGTCCTGATAAACCAACATCTGTGCTACCACATTTTGCTGCTTTATTGTGGATTTACTCTAGTTTGAGCCTGTGAACTGAACACTCACTAGTGGTAGCAGCAGATTTTCCCTTTCATCCCCAAGAAACTCAGTGCCCTGTCTGGAACTAAAGCACATGGAGGACAATATAAAGTAAATATGTTTCTTTTCACCTGCAGCAAGCTTTTTTATTTGTTACTCAGCTGATGGTCAACAATCTCAGGGCAGAGAAAGAGCAAATCTTGCCCTGTGTACCATAAACATTACTCCAGACATTAAACAAAATGCTCTATAATAAAGTCCTTGGAAGATCTTCATCCATATAGTGCATGTCACACTGTGTCCTCTTAGAACCTTTGCTAGAGATTCAAAATTCTGTTATTATTGAAGTGAGTATGTACTACTGATGGGTCTCATTTATGGATTTTAAAGTACACTTTAAAGGTCAAACAAGTAATTTTAATCAGTCATGTGGGGGGAGTTTGACAGCTGATAAGTATTGAATGTACAGCAGCACCTGGAAAGCAGATTTGCTATATTTATCACTACATATTTGGATTTGGTGCAGGAATAGTGCTTTGCCCACGCTCATTTCACTCTCCTTCATTAAGTTACTGGCACTGATCAACCAGTGCATCCACAGGAGAGCACTGTCGTTGCAGCACTTCAGATCTGAGTCACAGCTTGAACACGGGCCCAGGACCTGTGTCTTATGACTGATGGTTAAAGAGAGTAGTAGCTGCATCAGAGTGGTGTTGTCCTTGGCTCAGAACATTCCTGGCTGCTTAATCCATACTGTTTTCTCCTAGGCTGCTGGGCTATTAAGCATTTGGAAATTAGTATGGTGTAATTGTTCTGAAATTCTTGTGTGCAGAGCACTCATGCCATGGTTGTGGAGGGATGTCAGATCACAGGCTGACAGCTGACTGTTCTCACTGTCTGCAGAACTGTAAGCACCTGCAGTGCTTATAGGATCAGTAGTACATATAGGGACGGACAGCATGAAACCGATGAGATTCTTCAGCTTAGGGAAAACATAGAGTCAAATGGGATCTGACAGAAGCCCATGAAGTTGTGTGGAAAAACTGAACTTGGGAGAACTGTGGGGCATGTAGTGAAGTGGTTAGAGGGTTGGAGTAAGTAGACAGAAGTGCTTTTTTTGGTGTTTTTCCACAGTGTTTTTGGAACATGGTAGGGTTAGGTTGGAAGAGACTCAAAAAAGGGATGAGATCCACTCACAGACACTAGTGATGCAGTAGCCCAGCTCCAGCAGCTGGCTGGGGAAGGTCATGGGTCCCAGCTTGCTGGGAGTTAAGCGGCACACGTGGGGAAGAGCCGCTGTCAGCCCAGGCTGCTCTTGCACATTTCCTTGAGCTGAAATCTTAGGAGTTCTTCATCTTCATCTACAGCAGCAGCTCAGCTGCTCTTCAGTGTGGGCAGTGGTCAGGGGACCTCATGTGCAACCAGGGCACAGTCAACTGGTAGTGAGGAAGGAGTTGGTTTTATCCCTGACAGCACTTTCAGCTGCGATGCGGCTCTCACTGTAGAAAAACCCCAGAGAGAACACCAAGATTTTGCAGCACATTCAGACCGTATCCAGATCTGCCCAGTCATTTTTCATTTCCAAGGCACAATTTCTTAAAAAGATCTGGAGGGTGGAGAATTATAACAATTTACAATTTACAGAAACTCAGTTCTGTTTTGCTGTGTTCATGGGAACAAAGTTCATGGTGCTGGTTTTATGGTACCACCTACCTTTTATACTCCATGCTTTGTTAAACATGATAATGAGTTCAGCGCTGTGTAGTGCACTTAGCGCTGTGCAGAAAATAAAAGTATTTCCTCCCCACACTTCAAAAGAGCTGCTGCAATGGTAAAGGCTCTTTCAAGCTTAGGGCTGCTAGCCTAAACAGTATGTACACTGGGCTAGTCTGTCAAAAAGCTCTGTATTGCAAATGTAAATTTATCCTTGTAAGAATGACAGGCTCCTGTTCAAAGCAAAACACTATATAAAGCAGTACACCGAGGCTGTATGTTTTACCATATTCCCCCTCCTCCCCGGAACAGAGAGGAGTTTTGTATTACATTAATCATCATCTAAGCCCTGAAGGTCACAATTATCTGACCACTACTTTTCAGTATTAGTGATTTTAGTACATGATTAACTTTCATGTGTGCATCATTAAGATGAGGAATTGTTTTTGAAGTTTCAAATAGAGCAGCAGGTCTTAGCTGTAGTATTTGCCATACTTGCTCAGCCACTGTTAAAAGGGATGATTTATAGAAAATCCAGCTGTGAGTTTTCGTTTCTTCAAGAGCAGGAGGCGGGACTAGAAACCAACCTAAAACCAAGCGGAGCATTGATCAGAGTGGAAATGATGTAGAGCACAGCTCCGCAGACAACAGTTAAGCATCGTGGAAATATTAGCTGGCAGCGATAAGGAGGCGGAAGCAAGAGCTCGGTGACAGAGGAGCCATCTGTCAGGAGCTGGGAATCCGATTTCAAGAGAGCAGAAAATGAAGTAAAGAAGAAAGTGATTTTGGTTCAAACGTACAGTGAAGCCCAAGGATATCTGTGGACAGTAAGTTTCTATGCTGTAACAGGGCAGTTTAATGCAGCAGCTAATACTGTTTGAAAGGGCTTTTCAGCTTTGAAAACAGATATAAGTAACTCCTGGGTGAAATAGTTTTTACTTAAAGTTTTTATTTATTTGTAAGATGGAAATAAGCTTATCTGTTTGAGGTGGCTTGTTTAAAAACTTGAAAACAAACTTTAAAACTGCTGGTGTCCATCACTTCAGAGGGTGGGTTTTCTTTAATAAGGTCATCTCCTGTCGAAGATAAAATTTCTTCATAAACTTTCAGAAAAATATCTTAGAAGAAAAGACTGCTTTGGCCTCAGTTGTGAGGTGAAAAAGGCTAGGCAAGAATATTTTTTCTGGAAAGGGGAAAGGAGTTCCCACCCAAATAGATCTAAACTAACTGGAACTACAGTGTATAAACAGCCCGGGGCTAAATCCTACCCTCAGTTACACTGATGTAAGTCAGGTTTAAGTCTACTGCAGTTAATAAAATTACTCCTGATTTAATTAAGGATAGAATTTGGTTGCACATTTCTTAATAATGAAAAAGCCCCATGGTTCTTTCCAAAGTGTATTTTATGTTAACAGGTTATTAAGGACTTGCCTGAAAATACGTTAAAATTAATTGTAAACTCACACTGTGATGCATCTTTTGTCATATATTTGTATCCTCCTTTGAAATCAGCACAAAAGCCAGCATGAGATATTGTAAGCAATCCTATTATTTCTTTTTAGTATGTTCTTAGTTAAGGTTTGCATTGCACATAATTTCATGCTTGCTTCAGTTCAGTGGTTTGTATTTGAGGTGATATGCTTTAATCCCAAAAAGTTTTGTGAAGCTCCAGCTGGGAGTGATAAGATGATATTAGCTGTAGCAGAAAAGTGTCAAAATTCTGTACGAGACCCCAGACTATCTTACTGGGAGTAAAACTGTTCTATTACAAATTGTACAGAAAAATTACTCTTGTTGCTGTGGTTTTAGTGTACAAGTTAGAAGCAGAAGCATTGGCTGCTGACTGAGGAAAAAAAAACCAACAAGTAAAACCCACTCACTATTATGGCCCAATATGGATGACAAAACACTGTAGCATGTGTGGGAAAATGGCTGCAGTCCAATGTCTGGAACCATTTATCTTCTGGTAGAGTCTGGAAGATGACTGTTTTATGTATTTTACAGAAATCCCTGCTGATTGATTTCATTTACTTAGGAGGAGGGGTCACTGGGACTGATGGCAGGGGCAACTGGGAAAAAAAAAAAAAAAGTGGATTCTTTGCATTATCCTGACATCCTGTTCTGGTTGGAGTTGTTGGCACCTTTTGAGGGGACCACAGCATGCTGGCCATGTCTTGCCACTGCATCTGCTACTACACGCAGCCTGTTTGCTGCTTCTTTCTGGGTCTCAGTGAGCTGAGAGTTGCAGGTTGTGGTTCCACTAGCGCCAGGCACATTTTGGAAATTATGATTTCCAGAGATCTGAAGGAGAATGGACAGAAATAGGTAGAGGTCTCTGTAGCGTGCCATAGTGTGGCTGATGGTGCTGTTATTGAAGAGGGAGGAAAGACTTTGTGAAAGGTCTGGGGGGAAAGTCTATTTTCAGTGTGTGGGTCTTGCAGAAATAGCTCATCCCACTTTGGCACGTGAGATTTGTATGCTAGGATGATGATACTGTTTTGCTCTGACATTTGTTGCTAAAATAGCCACAATTCCTGGCATTTCTTTATTTGTAAGGAATAAAGGGCTTTTCAAGGCCATTAAAAACAATGGGGATATGCTGTTCATCATGTTACTGATTTACCTTTCTGTTATTTTTAAGTGTGCTCTGCCTGCCTGTCTGTCAAGGTGTTTGCCTTCAAATGAATTAGGCTCACATCATGGCATGGTAATCACCAGGCATATCTACAGACATTTGCTTTCGTGTTGAAGGGAATCAGTGCCAAGATTTTCATAAGATGAAACAAGGCGGTGGGGGAATAAGTTTCCTAGTCAGTAAGTACGCTGCTACTGTGTCATTTAACAAAAATGGAGAGAAAAATGGATCTTTAAGTTAACAATACTACTTCATTTTGTACCCTTCAAGCTCTTCACAGAGTCCTCTACTAATAGTTACAATGCCAAGTCCAATGCAGGATCACGTAACTAACTTGGAGAAAGGGAAAATTATTGTGTTTTCTGTCACATTCAGTTTCCCAGACATAACCACTTAGTACAGTTAAGACATTCTTCATTGAGAGAGAAAGAGGGAGAGAGAAAGAAAAAGAAAGAAAGGAAAGAAAAAGAAAAAGAAAGAAAGAAAAAGAANCTGCATATATTTATCAAGTATTTTTATCAGATCAATGGGATATATTAAGCACTGTGCTTAAACAGTATCACAAGAATAAACCCAGCATCACCGCTCTTCAGAACAGCATCCTGTACTATTGCCCTGCAGCATTGTTCAGCCCACTCAGGTTCTTTGGTCTCACTGCTTATCATGCTGTCTTGATATGCACTCATTTTCTGTCTGTGTGTTGAGGATGTGCTTATGACTATCAGATATTTCTTTGTTACTCACATGTTGACCTCTGATTTGGATTTTTAAGTTTACAGGCATTTAGATTAATTGTAACCTTTTCTACTGTCTTAATTTTCTTAGCTTCCTTTTCAGCCACTACATATTTTGGTTATCCTCCCACAGAACAGTTCTTTCTTGGGACTCTCCCAGAGACATAGCTGGCTTTGCTCTTCATTAATTAAGTTTGAGCCTTTCCTACTTTTTGGTCGATCTAACTGAGGACAGTGGGTTTCAGGTGTGCCACTGAGCTACCCTAAAACACAGAACAAATCTAGCGCCCCAGTACTTTTTAAGAAGATCTGTCTTTATCATGGCATCCTTTATGGGGTCTGTCTTCCTTGAGAAAGTGCTGGTAAACAGATCCAGTGTAAGTCCAGTTTCTCCCCTTATTCTTGAATTTGGACAGGATGGGAAAAGAGCGCTCCAAGCTGACACAAGCTTGTTTTTTCATCCAGTGGGACTGCATTCTCCTGGTAATTTGGAGCACATTTGGTGACTTCCAGCCCCTGATCCTTCGTCTTCTCTAAAGATTTGTAGGATGGTGTGCTCAGGCTGCAGCCATTTAGTCAACTGCGCAGAGTCCCTACATTTTTATTAGTCAGTTCTTAAGTCTCTTCATTACTGGGATTTTTATTCATGTGGCTACCACAAAGGTGCCTTCCTGAGTGTGCTAATACTTACAGATAAAGCATCTCAGAACATGTTTTACACACGTTGCATATTATCCCATTTTTAAAATAAATATTGTCCATTTGTAGTTTGTAATATCACACATGGCAAGCATAGGGCGGGTGGTAGAATGACAGCTGCTTCTTTTTCTTTTTATCAGATATTGTTAAAAACAGTAAATTAGATTAAAAAAATTAAAAAAGGAGCTCTGTAGGCTGTGGAACATTATGAAACCTCCCACTGAATGTCTGCACAAGACATACAGCAACAGCAAAGCTGTTATGTACTAAATGAGTTTAGAGTGGGGGCCAGCTGAATGCAATGCATAAGTGATTTATTTATTCATTTATAACCTTAACCTAGAATCATGAATATTTGCTGTTCCATAAAAGGGATGACTTTATGTGACTCTTTAAAGCCTTCAGCATTAAGTGGCATTAAGTTGATGGCTACTTATTTTGTACCTTCAGTGAAAAATTATGCATAAATCAAGTAGGCTTTGCTTGTAATGTAGTCGTAATCCTCACAAGCAAAAATCCCACCCAAAACCAGTGATCAAGCATGATTTCTTGAACTCAGCAGAAAGGTCACCTCGTAAAAAAATACGGAGATATAATATTCAGGCCACCCAGGCAATTTTTTTTTTTTTTTTTTGCTAGGACATTACTTTAATTAAGACATTGTAAAGTTAAAATAATAATAGGATTCTGATTTAAGCAGATAAAAGGAGGTGGATCTCCATTAAAGTCAGTTTCCATCGACCAAACACATCTAGATGAGCTAAGCTCACTTGCTGTTTGAAGAACCTTTTTGCACAGGGACAGACAGGATGGGCTGAGGTTGAGTCTTGAATGTTCTTGGGTTTGCGTATTTAAATAAAGCCCCTTGCATTGTTTTTATTCCTTAATTACCTTGGTTTGTTGTTTTATTGATGCTTTTGAAGGCAAGTAGACTCAGTAAAACATTATCATACTGTGTCACATAAGATTTGCTGTTAAATCTCTGGACATTATAGACAAAAACAAAGGTTTGATGGAGGAAACTTTGGTGAGGATGGTCTTCCACCAACAGGTGAACCTGTAGTAAATGTCCTTTAAAGGTGGAATTGAGTTACTAAATTGCAAATAAATGGAAAGCCTTGTGAAATCACTGTTTAGGGCTCTCTCTGTTCTTGAAATCTGCCAGAGCAGTAACAATTTTGGCAGAAGATGAATGGGAACCAGTGGTCCTGCAGAGGAGGCTGGTGGCTGGAGCATCTTCATGGAGTGTTGCTGGGAAGAGTGATGGCTGAACTTACTTATTCTGCATGAAATGGCCCTTCCATCTGAGGGTGACTTTGGGAGGAATAGGAGTACTATTTGCTTTAGCACTTGTTATGCAGCATTTGAACAGGGATGAAAACTACAAATGGCAGTCCTTTGCCAGCCATGAGCACTGATGTGCCATTGAAAAGTCACAACATGGTCTCAACTGACTTACTTTCAGGGAAATATTTGAACCTTGCACCTACTGTCTGCCACTCATGTCCTTGGGCCCCCCATATCTGCACTGAAACTCCAGTTCCAAAAAAACCCTCTGCATCTTCATTTTCAGCACAGCAGAGCATAGCACAGACATTACTCCTTCTCTCTGTGTCTCTCCTATGTGTCTCTCCTGTGCATCCCAGCTGGTTCACCTAGAGCAGGGGATGGGCCCTCACTTGTCAGAGAAGAGGGATTCAGTAGATTCATAGAAATAGAGAATGGTTTGGATTGGAAGGGACCTTAAAGATTCAAACTCCTGCCGTGAGCAGAGACACCTTCCACTAGACCAGGTTGCTTAAATCCCCATCCAGCGTGGCCTTGAACACTTCCAGAGATGCAGCAGCCACAACTTCTCTGGGCAGAAGATTTAGATTTGTTCGGGAGATGTTGATTTGTCACATTCCCTCCACCTAATGACCTGCTTGAGCAGGTCTGTTGTATTAATTTGATTTGCAAGAGCATGCATGCCAATGGCCAGGAGTGAACACGGTAGATGTAGGCACAATGATGTGCACCTCTCTTGTGCTTCTGAGCCACTGAATTAAACATGTAGATTTATGTTAATATTTAGCACTTACGTAGTGCATTTTATCTCCATAGGCTTGTAGGAACGTGTCTAATTTATACATCCAAAATAATAGAGGTAATCACACATTTCATCACTTAACCCAATGAGGAATGAAGACTCTATTTTGTTTGGACTGTAATTGCTTATACATACCTGAAAATACCATCCCTTATTCTCAGTCCTTTGTAAAAACACCATGAGTTTGTCATTACAAGAACATTTCAGACAGCTGCCTAATGAATTAGCTTCATTTTTTAACTGAACTGAAAATTAGGAGGCTGACCCAGATCTCAGTGGGATATCTCCACTGGAGTTTTTCAGTGAACTTGGATCCTGAATGAGCTAAACCAATTCATTTAAAAAAATAGTTTGAAAATCATCTTTCAGAAAGTAGTCTTGAAAGCCTGGTGCTTACAATGAGCATGCTGGCAGACCTTAAAGGAGGCAGTCAAACATCCTCATGCTTCATATTATTTATTTATTTTGCATTTATATTGCCCACACGAACTTCCAGAGCAAATTCAATAGACAGCTACAGTTGTGCCTTGATTCCTCAGCCCTGGTTGCTATGGCATCCGAATTAGGAAAATATCTGCCAGCTCCAGGTGGCTGAGCACGCAGATGAGTGAAATATGATCAGTAATTTAGGGAGCCATGAGGTGGTATCCTGTGACCAGCAGGTATTGTCCATGGTTTTTGCAAGAAAGGGCAAGGAGTTGTGAACATCACTGCAATACATGGGCTTTATTTAGCTACAGTGAAAGAAACAGCCTGTACCAGCAGCCTACATATGTACTGAGAGGTTCTGGTAGTGAACTATGAAATGATTTAATGAACTGTTCAAATTAAATGCAAAATCAGAGATCATAGGGGGCTGGCTGGTATCACCTTTAGTCAATAGCATCCTGCTCTGTGATTCATTCCACTCAGCTCAGTGGGATTATAACAGTTGTTGAACAAGGCAGCAGAACTGAGCTTTCACATACAAGAGACACATACAATGAGAATTCTAAGACCCATGGAATAAAAATCCTTTCTTATTTACAGTCTTGGTACTCAGAATTTGTCCCTTGAAATCTGCATAATAGAATAAAAATAGGATCTAAAACTTGCATTTTTTCTTAGTCTAAACTATGGTCTCAGGATCAATATTCACATGCTTTGGTAGAGTTTTTTGTCCCATCCAGTTATCACTGTTTTAAGTCACTTTAATAGAGAGAATAAGTTTTCATTGAAAGCAGTTTTTTTCCCAACATTGCTTTGTTTCCAGTAAAAACAAAAAAAAAGCAAGAACAAAGACTACCAAACAAAATATAACTTGTCTAAAAACTCATAAAAGCTCTTACACAAGAATCTATCAAGCCTGGGAAAATATGTGTTCTTTTGCAAAAACATATTTTTCCTTGAAGTCACTGCTAGATTGCAAAAGTTCACAGAACATATTGGTATGTGTATGTGTTTATGTAAGACGGACCTCTGTATTTCACTTTCTGATGTCAGTGTTGCCTTGGCAACTGTATTTTATTGATTAGTAGAATATATGTAATTTGTTTCAGAGCTGCATCATCTTACAAATTAATTTTTCTTTGTGAGAAGTGTTTTCATTTTCTTATTCTCTGAGTATAATTGTTTTTCTAATACAAGAAATAACATTCTTTTGATCCTTTTGGGGCTGTTTCTGTGGCTGTACACAAAATCTAACAAAGTGTGGCAAATACATGCCAATAAAGTCATTTAATACTTTATCTACTGATATGTGCATTTGTTATTTAAGTTATTTTGCTGTATATGTTAACCTAGTGTCTTGTCTGTAACTTCAGTGGTAACCAACTGGAGACTCTGTCCATGCAGTTCCAGTTATTAGGTACCTTCATGGTACTTTCCTCCAGAGATGTGAAATTCCACAGAGTAATACTTCTCAGGATATATTTGAACTAAATATTATCATAGAAATGGAAATTTATTTTAGACTTAGATAAACTGCAATGTGAAAAACTTCCCTCAATTAAGAGTATGTAGTACTGAGGATAGCTTGAAACTTGACTCTTTTATTCTACGTATTGTGGGTTTGTCAGATCTGTGAGTTAGTTCCTGACATAGGACAGTATCATTTTGGAAACCAGTTGTTCCATAGCTAGTCCTATACCTCTGAGTGCTGCTCAAGTTTATCAGAAATTGTGGTCCTGACTTGAAGGCCTTTCATTTTGACACAAACTGGGCAAGGGAGAGGATGGATGGGGTAGGTGGAACGCGGTGTCTCAGTTCACATGGTGCCATTGCCTGATTATGTGCACAGCTGGAGAGATCCACACAGTTAGGTTTACCAAATATCCTCCTGCTTTGTTGTTTTCCTTTCCCCCTGTTTGTTTCATGGTTTATGAGTGCCACAGGAGCCAAGAGCAGTCAGGGTGTGCAGCTTCCTGGATGAAATCAGTCAGGGGAGCAGCAAGAGAAAAATAGAGAGGCCAAGGAGAAGGAGGAGGAATACAAATAATGGATGGGACAGTAATGAAGTTCAGACAGTTGTTGATGTAAAAGCTGTCTTTTTTAATATAGAACTGAAAGCACACCCATCCCTACAGTCCTAATATTAACAATTTACAAATTATAGCAGTGATTGTATTTATATGTCATACAGAGTGTAAATTATGAGAATGGGTTGTCAACACACATAGGAAAACAAATCTGAAAATCTCTAGCACTTTCTTTAAATATAATAGTTCCTGACAATTAAATATCCCATTGCTTGTTATCTAAATATTTATCTTCAGTGAAATTACAAGAAGTCCACAGTCAGAGAAAACCCATGCTCTTCTGTTCTATGTCTTAAAGATTAAATTATGTTCTACCTTGGAAAAAATGCTTCGTTCCTGGATTTATTCTGTTTTATTTTGGTGGATAATTTTGAAAAAAAGAAAAAGAATCTGCTATTGATGGCAAGCAGGGACAAAGACGCTGTTACTAGATTGTGGTTTTGAAGGCTGTTTACCATGCTAAGTCAGAGACCATAATGTGAAATAATATTTTAAATCTTTTTGATTAAAACGTTCAGCAACAGACCTTCCTAGCAACAAGGATCCACTTAACATAGAGCCTCATTTTCTTGTAAGGATCTTGCAGTCTTACATGGATTTTCTGGGCCAGTCTTTGGCAACAACAAGAATAATTTATTCCAGATGAAAGTCAGGCCCACTATAATTAGCAATACCATGGTATTTGTCTGAAAAATCAAGAAACATTGGCATTTGCTACAGAGGCCATGTGTCTTGTGGAGAACCCAGGCCATTTAATTTAAGCTTTTAGGTCCCTGGGGTTAAGCAGATGGTCTGGTCAATTTGTCATAGCTGCTTAAATTCCTTATACAGTCTAAGGAGAGCAGCAGTTCTTACTGAAGATCTGAGGATGGAAATCTGTTCCCCTCTCTCAATCCATCCATCCACCCACCCAAGAATGATTCAGTCCACCTCATTCAAGTAAATACCTCTTTCAATAGGATTGTAGAGGAAGAATAGGAAAGAAATGCTGGCAGCTCCATACAGTTGGGTTTTACTCATTTGAAGATGGATGTGACTTATCTTCCTCTTGCATAATAACCCAAGAATTAGAGCACTCCCCCCAGAGAGAGGCAGTCCTGGGCTCTACTTGTTCTGAGTGGCTTGAGCTCACTTCTACATTTAACTCAGAGGAGCTAAATTCCTCCCTTCGGAGGATGACCATCCGTAAGTCTCCATGCTTTTGTTTCTTATCCTTTCCTTTTCTGCCTGTCTGTGAGGACTGTAAGCTCTGCAAGGCAGAGCTAGTTTGTCATTAAACATCTGAGCAGCACTGACAGTTACACGGTTCTGATTTTGGCTGAGGTTTGTAGTGAAATATAAGTAAGGATAACAGTTGTGCAAATTTCTCTCTTCATACCACAAAAAGTGCTGAGTAAAAGCTTTGTTCTTATAAATACATTACATATTTTTGGCTGGTATTGATAGAAGCTGGGCTTTGTACAGACCTTCATTGTGACATGGTTTGTGGAACAGAGGATGGGTCTGCAGTGGTGTTGGATTCGATGTGTATTTAGAGAATGGCTGGTTGTTTGATGTTTTGATACAGGCGTGATTATGTCTTCATTTTTAGTTGTCTCTTCTAGAGACAATCATGCTGAAGCACTGGAAAATACAGTGCTCCGGTGTCCTTTCTTGCAAATTATTCTTTTAGAAGATATTATGGACCTAGGCAAGTATGTAGCTCAGGGCAGGGGTAGGCTGCAGAGCTCCGACTCAATGTCACAGCCCCTCAGTATCTTTTTCTCTTGGAGTTACTAAAGAAGAAAGCAGTGGGAGGGACTGGTCTGAGTACAGTGTGAGGATGTTATGCTGTGAGGACATTATGTGGTCACTTCTGCAACACTGGCGAAGAATGCAGCAGTGATGTGTTCCTTGCGTGAGTCATTCTGGAGCTGCCAAAAGTTGGAGCAGCTCACTGCCCAGTGATGAGTAGTGGTTGACCTTTATTTCCATCATAGCGATTATTCTTTTTTTTTTAGCTTAATTGAGCTAAATTAATTGTTTTCTGAGCACTGACATCAGTGCAGCCTAATTTCCTATGGATTTGGATTCCTTTTCCCCACCTCCCTGAAACCAAGTCCTTAGTTCCTCTCTTCCATATCACTCTCCAGACCTCTCTCCCATCCCTTAAATATTTGTAAAGGAAGTGATTACTTCTGATACTGATGCTGATGCAGAGTGTTGTGTACTCTTTAGTGAACTGTGTGCTGCTTCTCAGCATGGATAGTGGGTCACCTCACAGATGCCTTTCCCTTACTGGAATGCTAATTTGTATAATTTACTTTTCACCTGCGTTTCTAAAATGCAGTATCTGAGATCTGGCTCCTCCTGTCAGATTTGACTGAAACTGGCCAATAGATTTTGACACTATATTGGGGTACAGGAGGGTGTCCCAGAGAGACAGATGGTGTGAATATTTCTTTAGTATGCAAAAGTATGAAGATACGGTAATGCATGCAGAAATTAAAAGCATTATGAAGAAATTAGTAGGTGGCTCTGTGGGTTGTGTTGTGAAGGCAGACATAAAAAGAATACATTTTTAAGCTTACTGTAATTTTTTAAAAATTATTGTAGTGAAAAATTGTTGAGCAGCTCATCATAAGGAAAATATGGGACTCACCCTACCAGTTCATTCCTAATGTATTTCAGCCCAGCAATGGATAGCCAGTGATGAATTTGGTCTGAGCTTATCAAGGTTAGCAAACAACTATACAGCTCATAGATGGGTAACATTATATCAGTACATTGTACCTATGAAATAACAGTTGTTTGCCACCTTTAAGAGTACTACTTATTCCATGTGCTTTTTTTATTAAATAACATTTAAAAGATAAGTAAGATTTGACAGTCTGGAGTCTGCTTTTTAGAAAAAGATTCTGACTATGGTTAGGATGTAGAATTTTAGTAGAACCGTAAGGTCAGAAACTAAAATTGTTTCTAAGTATACCCAGTTGGGCTTTTTATTAAAGGAAAGTGTCCCTAACTAGAAGACCCTGTGAGCACTGTGAAAGCATGCGCCTCTGTTGTGCACAGCTTGGAGTCAAGGTAGATGTCCACTGTGTACTGTTGTTTCTTGGTGGCTATTGTAGGTATTTCCAGTAGAAAACTACTTGAGGAGGTGCCTGCCAGAATGGATCTACATGTCTTAATTTTTTTTTTTATAATTCTAGATGAAGCAATTATTAAATGAATGTTAAATATAGATAAAAGCCCACAGTAAAGCTATGTATTATATTTCAGTTAAGAATAATCATCCATCTTAACGTTTCTGAGGTCTCATTTATGATGCTGTCCTTTCTCATTTTTTCATCTCCTGAAAGCCTTAGGGGTATATATCAACATGGTAAAAATGAGCTGGTGCTACTGGTCTCACAAATATCTCCCTTAGTGTACAGCTCTTAAAGGCTGCTTTGGAAGGGTCTGTATGCTTACCACAGATGCTAATGCTGTGATGTGTGCCAAAATTATGGAGGAGCACATTTTGCCCTTTTCATTTCAAGGCGTCATAAAGTCTTGGAGACTTTTGACGCCAGTTGCCATATGTGATTAAAAATTAATGAAGCGGAGCAATTGTACCTGATCCCCCTGACAGACACTCAAATAACAGCTTTTCCTAGGGCTGCTTTTCTAAATGGTTCTTTTTGCATCTGTGTTTTTCTCCTCTCTGACCACAACATCTTTCTGGTCATTAAAAATGGAAAACAATGGTAGAGAACATTTGGGGATTTTCCCATGCAATTCCCTGCAAAATCTAGTTGGATTTTGTTCATCGCACATAGGATGAGCTACCGAGACAGAGTGTAAACTGAAGCATGAGACAGAGTCAACAGGTATTGAGTGAGGAAGCACATCTGCCTCTCTTTAGTCGTATAGGAGGTGCCTTTGGAAACGCTCATACTCAATGTATGCAAGTTGACATGTTTAAAAAAAAAAATTGGGTTTTTTTACATTGTTTCCAAGCCTGTCTGCATTGGAAGGGAGACTAAATAGCATCTTTCCTGTGTGCTATTACCTCAGCCTTAAAATATTCCAAAGGAAAGGAAACAGAAAAGAGCAGGCAGTGAGGAGGCATGCCATCTCTGCAATGATGCTTTAGAAGGTCATTAGGGAGTGTTAGTGCTCTGGCTCTGAGATTGAAAAAATAATTTGACAACAAGGTAATACTAATTAATGCTTCTTTACTACTTTAAGTATGCTGAGCATTGCAGAGACACCAGCTAAATGTAGAGACTGGGTTATACTTAGATTTTGTTTTTCAAATCCTGTCCATCTTTTTGAACAGTTATAAAGAAGTAAGTGTATATTTGACTGAACATTTTTCTTCACAGTAGTAGAGAAGAACAGTTGCCATTCTCTCTGAACTGCTCGCAAGGCTTTGTATGCAAAAGCTTTTAGGGCTAAATTCTGATATTCTTACTTGTATTAAATAGGAATGCATTCTTTATGTTATTTATTAGTAGTGAAAGTGTCTGGTCTTTGGCAAAAATGTTCACTATGAAATATTGTTTTGGAGATGTATTTATCACTAAGATTATAATTTAGGTGTTTTCTTTATTTAAAAGAACATACTCCTGACTGGTCATGCACACTCTTATTCTTGTGCCCTTTACAGGATAACCGTGGGCTATTTAGAAGGCTGGTATTTGCCTGACACAAATATTGTTCTCTTGAGAGTAGACTTCCATGATAATCCATCACTTTATCATGACATAAGTATGCACAGTTACTCATAGTCACTGCAGTTATGCAGTTCCCTCCAACGGGATACTGTTAAATAAACAATGTTATTTGAGGAATTGGCAATTCCCTCTTCCATGCTTCACTCAAACGTATTCTCAGCTTTTCATTCACTGGTGTTTTTGCTTTCCTGGGATCCACTCTTCTGTCCTCTGAAACTCACAGTTGTGCAGACCTCTGATCCATACAAATCTGTGATAGTTTGGAGGGATCTACTCTTTTGTATTCATCAGAAGTGAGGGTTGACTAATCTGGGCACTGCAGATGAGGTTATCAACCAGCATCCCTTGCACACCATGGAAAGCAGCATTGCATGCAATCACACCATTTCTGCAAGCAGGGATGTAAATAATGCAGAGATGCCAGCACGGCAGGAATGTAAGCTACTGTTTGCAGGAAAAGAAGAGAAGTTTAATGAGTTTCTGCTGAATAGCTACAGATGCAGCAATCCAGAGGAAGTTAAATGCAAAGGCTGGAAAAGTAAGCACTGCATTCCAGCCTCACACTGCCCGAGTTAATGTGTCCGCCTGAGAACAGTGCTGGAACTGTATCATCAAGACATCTACTTCAGCAAAGAGCTGTAAATTTGCCACCTAGCTGGTTTGAGACCAAAGCAACCTGTTTAGTCAGGTGTATCTCAGAAGTTGTCTTGAATCCAGGATTCCTCTAAGGAAGAGTAAATATTAGTCCTGCAGGTTTTGACAGAGAGTGGGTTAGATGAACATTCACTCTCCACTTTGGCCTTATTTTCTGTGCTTTATTTCAACTTTGTACCTGAAGTCTTTTTAAGATAAAAATGAGCATGGTCGTTTGGGAGGATAAAAAGCCAAGTCAATTTATTTTTTTTTAACTGGTCATTCTACAGGATGTGGCTACAGTTATTATCAGTTTCTGTACATGAGTCAGACGCTGGTATTATCAAGTTGTTCCTTACTCTGTGTCTGCATGAGATCCACAGAAGAAAATGTGACTGCTTTCATAGCCAGTGGAGTTCAACATATTCCTAAGTTCCGTGGCAGAGAACATGGAGGAATGAAATTTGACAGAGACTCATGGAAGTGTCCTGAGTATTAGTGGGATAGCTATGGCAACCAAGACAATCAAAAACACAGTTGGAGAGGCAGAAAGAAAAGGTATACTTATGAAAGTAAGAGGGAAAAGGAGCCCAGCAGTAAGGAATTGTTTATTTTGTTGAAAATACTGGAGAGATAAAGGATGTGTGGTTCTTTTTCAAATCTGCTTCTTACATGAATAGCACAATGCATGCCTTATGGCACAATCTGGCAAAGCAAGGAAAGAAATAAATGTTAGACCTGTTTAGTGACTTCCATGACACAAATCTGTTGAAAATCGTAATCAGGAAAATAACCTTATTCCAGACAGCATGAAGCTGCACAGTTGGACCCCTTACAGCATGAGCTTAAATTCATCTTTCTTCAGAAGAAAATGTCTTTACATCTATTGTTTGATTGTGATCTAGGTTACAGGGATATACTGCTGTAATAATATAGCTTTAGTGGAATTTTCCAAGTCCAAAAATAATTTAGTGTCCAAATACGTATTTTATCTGATTTATGGCTTCACAGCCATGTCTAAGCCAATACTGACAAATAAAATGTTCTTTACTGTGACATGTATGCAGCTCTTTTTCAGGTATTTGGAATGGTGTCTAACACACAAATTAAGCAAAGTCTCCTTCCAGAAATATTCAGCTATATTTATATTTTTAAAGTGCAACTTCATTTTTTACATTTTAAAAGTGTAATTTCATTTCTTACAGTATCAGTGCCCAAACATGTTTATGACACACTTAACAAAATCAAGGACCCAAACACATGCAAAAAACATTTAGTCATACCCTACAAGGGTGTTTTTTTCTTAATATCAGTGTAAAAGTACTTTTCTGTACTCCAGTAATTTACCAATTTCGTTCAATGAATATCTCTCGGGAAACCAATCAGAGAAAAAAATAACAGGGAATTTGCTCTCCAGCACCCCATAGATGAGTGTGTTCCTGACACCTATGTAGAAACATGTAATTGGAATAACATTTGCATAAATTCCATTTAGTAAGGATGTATTAGCTGATGGCAGTGAATGTGAGGACACTTAATCAAACAGTAAAGAGCAATGCGTGTCTAAGCATTGATCATTTAATGCAGACATTGTCAGAAGAATTAAATAGATCATGATGTCCTTTTGTTCTTTATTTAGTGTAATATGCTGTTGCTTTCTAAATCGCCTCAAGGTCTTTTATAAAGAAAGATTTCTGCTCTTAATTTGGACAGCTGCATAATTGGGATGCTAAATCATCCTCAGGGATGTAATCAAAATGATCCTACTATGTAAAAATTTTCTTGTTTTCCTACTTTGTTTAGAGCAGAAGGAACACATTTAGGTGGTTGCAGTCTGTTGCATTGCCTTAGAAGTCAAATAATATAGTAGTTATGAAACCAAAGATCTCCAGTCCCTTGTAAATAAACCTAATTCAAATTTCAAAGTAACTAGTGTGGTAGATATGGTTATAATGTAGGAAAAGCTGATCCACAAAGATAATTTAACAGAATTACAGAATTTTATTTGCCTGATTCAAATCACAAATCAGTATCAGAATCTGGGGGGGGGAAAAAGTCTCTAAATCTGACACCCAAATGACTTTAGCTACACCAAATACACCAAACAAATAACTACCTGACTCTACTTATAAAAAGTCACAGGATTTGTGCACCAACACTTTTCATACTTAATGTGAAGGTGACTGCGAGGCTGAGGCTTTCTTCACAAGGTACCCTATGCAGAGATGGGGTCCATGAAGAAAATCCCGGACTGGGATCTCACCACCCACTGCCCTTCCCTGCCTGCTGGTCAGTTTTTTCGCCTTAACTCCACAGGCACCAGTGGATATATTTGTTGATCCTAACAAATGTACAGTGATCCTAACAAATGTACAGTTTCAGTCTTCAATCAAATTCTATGGTCACCATGTACACATCAATTGAATCAGATTTCCTGGTTTTATTCTAAAAAGAAACAACCATAGGGCAGGACTCCAACCTAAAAACATATGCTAAGCAGAAAAGACTTCAGCTAACATTATGCCAAACTGCTAATTTAAGTGTTCAATGCGTGGTAAAGTTCCTGTAGTGACACTCTGCAAAAGTGCAACTCAGCTGAGAAATGGTGCAGTGACATGGAAGTTCAGGCAAGTTGGGTGGCTTGTGGATACTGCAGCATCCTCCTGGAAATGACCTGCCCATGCTCACTGAGAGTATTTCTCCTGCAAACAGGCTATATGCTAATTTCTCCATATGCCCTCAATTTCCACTGTATAATAGCACTAATGACCTTGACAGAAAGCATTTCCTAGGGATTAATAACCATTTGAGGTTTAATGACCTGAGGCTGTGCCTCAGGCCATCAACTCCTTCAAGCTGCTCATTAAATCCTTAGGGTACACAGTCTGCCTCAATCACTCCTGCTTAAGCATTTGCTCGGTGTCACCTAATAATAATATTCTCCCCGAGGCATTTCCTCTTCAGAGGCCCTGATGTTGGAAATGTGTTTGTCCTTAAGTCTTTTGGGAAAAGAACTCACCATTAATTTTTTAGGTGACTGTGTATTACATTACAAGCATTTACTCAGGCCATCACTGAGCTTTTGGGCTGAAGAACTCAGTAAAAATGAGACATGAATTAAACTCATGAATTTCATCTTGAAATATAAACTGTTTGTTCTCGTTGCTTACAATGTCATAATCGAAAACAAGAGCCAGTAGCATCCCCCCATCCTAACCCGCGGTGGTTCAGAGAGAGGCGATTTCGGACAGGCTGCCACTTCCTAGCAAAGAGGGGCTTCATACTAGCTCTAAAAGACACCCCAAATTCACATCTGTGCAGAAGGAACAATATGCTAGAGAGCACAGCTGCCTGTTAGAGGAGAAATGCTAGGCCAATTTCTTACCGATGAAGTCATAAGTCAAAGATGGTGTATTGTCCTATGTTGTGGTACATACTTGTGAAGGGTGAACTTGTTTTTCTGTTGAAGACTTTTCATTTAAGGGAACATTCTTCCCACATTCAGATGGCACCAAGTACAATTGGATCTTAGTTAACACTGCTGCTGTGGCGTTACATCGTGTTCCCTGTTTATTTGTGCAATAGTGCGGCGCAGCATGCCAAAGAGGCATGGCGCAAACAGATTGCTATTTCAAGTTTCTTCCTAGAGTTTCTAAACCGAGAGAGAAGAAAAGCTTGGGGAAGAAGGAAATTAACAACAGCCCAAGAAAACGAATACAGCAAGCACGGTGCAGAGTGATGTGTCTACAAATCAGTTATATTGTCTTCACACCAATTAGAAGAATCCTCTGGTGGGGCCCTTCCATGATCACACTCGTGTGTTGGTCTCCACTGTGCACTGAGCAATCAGTTCACTTTTTATGTCTAAGGAGGTCTGGAAACAGTGTTCTTAGGGAGCTGCAAAGTGGAGATGCCTATCCCTCTGTCTGGGAAGACCTGTCCTCAACCTGACTTTGACTTAGAACCACCCCCATACTTGGAGCTAATATCTTTGTCCAGAGGCAGTACACATTTTTAGGGGGGTAAAAGCATTTTTCTAGCAAATGCTGTAACTTAGAAATACTTGGAGTTGTTTATAAGCTTGAAATACTCCATCTTAGGAAACACTTAAGATAACCTGCATACCAAGAATGTATAGTATCAACTGCAAATAAGTGTAACATTTTTGGTGGGGTATACATACATCCTATGGAAGCCAGCAGGTGAATTGATGAATAAAGCACTGTGGTGATTAGGGGGTGAACAACATAAGTACTTTCTTCATTGCTTATGTTTCAGATTAGTGGATTTTGAGGTCAAGTAACTAATTCGGTGACATGCTTTGTGTGGGAAATACCTGCTGTTTGTGGTAAACACTGGGCACCTACACAGGAATGTTCCTACATAAATCTCAAATCCCTTTGCAAACAAATACAGATCATTAAGCTATCACTGCAAATGGAGAACATCAGGTGCAAATAAGTGAAATCAGAGATCTTAAGTCACACAGTACATTAACAGGAGATGCCTCAAAGAATGTCGCTGGAAATGTCTCTAACTTTATATGCCTGCTCCTCCCAAATTCTCTGCATAGTCCATAGAGAAGAATGAGCATTTTCTGGGCACGAGCCATTTTGCCTCTTTCAGACATTAACTTTTAGATAAGATAAATATTTTAATGGAAGTGCCTCTTTCTCTCTCTAGCTTTCAGTAGCACCTAGGATTAACAGTTCCAATGCAGTTGCAAATAGGTAAAAGTGATTACCATCCTTTATGTAAATAAATATTCCGCATGGATGACAGAATGGCTGCTATGAAGGCAGGTCAACTAGATATTTAAGCACATGCTTGATGCTAAGCTCTGATATGTCCTACTGAAGCCTGGTTTATACAACCAGCCCCTCTGCTGAGACCTTTACTGTTGTGTGGAACAAGTGGGTGTACTGCTGACCCAGCCTTAGCTCTGATTCTCTTGGTTGTTGTTGTTGGTTTGAGACAAGCATGCAACATCATTCCCATGTAGATTTTAGGTGCAGGAATACAGTTCTGGTTGGAATTTCCTTTCTAAAGTCTACTGAGAATTCAAATGAGAGCCAGATGAGTTTTTTCCTGTTCATTTAGAAGAAAAATGCAAAACATCATGAGAAACGTTAAAACTCCAGCACTCCCTGAAAGTTCTCACCGTATTAACATTTTCCTGAAGAAGTTCTTTCCAGAGGGATTTGAGCTTGCAGGTGATAGGCATTTGTTATGTTTTTCTACCCCTGATGAGGAAAGGCCAGATCAGTAAATGAATTAAGGAAATGCTTTGAAATGCATTCAACAAATACTAACTTTGTAGTCTCAGTTTTGAAGCTACTTTTAGTAGCCTCAGATTGTCTTTGGCTTGGAGTTACAGAATGATTAATGAAAGTCCCAGTTCTGTTCCCATAATCAGAATCAGTATCGCAGTTACAATTTTCACTTTTTGGTAGTGTTGCCTTCCCTGCACATCCTCCAGTGCAGATAGAGCAGTGGCATCTGGCTGATTTGTCTGGATTACTGTTTGCCCTTAAAGATGAAGCTGTACCAGAAAATATGGAACTGTAATTTTCAGTACACCAATGTGATTCCTTAGTAGTACGTAAGCTTTCAGAGCATAATGCAGTGGCCACAGAATTCTGTTGGTCCTGGGTTTCTAACTACCATTACAGTGTAAAAACACCACTGTAAAATGTAGTCCATCTCCTAAAACAAAATAACTTTTTCGTGGCTTCAGTTTTAACGTGGTTTCAGAGCAATATGTGGGCTCTGAGGTGGTTATTTAAAATCTTTAAATGCCATTTTGCTGAGAGTTCATTGTCAGATTTAGGCTTCTCCTTTCAAAAACTGAGCCAGGCATCTTTTATGGTGCAATCCGTAGGAGAGACCATCTTTTGTAGGCAACTGCCTGCTTTCTGCTTCTGTTTCTGTCTGGAGAATAACTTATCTCATCGTACTTCTGGCATATCTGAGGGTAGACCCTGCCAAAATCTGAAAGTGAAATAAACCATCAAAAAATGTCAGATTCTTAAAAGTGCAGACCAGGGTCAAGTCTAGAAAAAGGATATACTTGGAAAAGAACGTTCTTTGCCATTTCCTTCAAAGCATACACAACCAATTTTTGATCTTTGTGTTTATCTGCATATCCCATTACTGTAGCTCCAGACAGCCAAAAATCTCATGTCCTCAGCGCATACTTTCATTCTCCTGGCCTTGAGGGGACATAAAGCCAGAGCAGCCCCTGGATCTGGCTCTTCCTGGAGCACATCTGGAGGTGGGGAAGGGCCCCAAGCTGATTGCAGAGGCAGCACAGCAGCTGGCAGGAGCTTTTCATTGGAGCAGGTCTGAGTGGCCCTGTGCCCCTGGGGATGGCTCCCACCTCATGCTGGAGGTGATGGCCACAGGAGGGAGGTGTCGTCCAAAGGAGGGAGGTGTCCTCACACACCCCTTCTGGGCAACGGCAGCTGCTGTTGTTCTGAGACTTCTCAAAGGCCAAATGGAAATTTGGTCAAAACAAATAAAACCTCAGGCCCCGAGATTTGGAATAGCAGCCATCTCTCACCTCTTCTTTAAACAGGGTATTTTAATGCTTTGCAGAATTACAGTGTGAGGCATGCTGCCTTCCATCTTCTTAATCCTCTGTAAATTTACTTCTAACAGCTACTGCCAAAATACAGTATGGCAGTCACACATGCTTCTTCAGTGGTGAGCACAAAGCAGCTTCTGTTCAGAGGGAATATGTTGCAAGCCCATGAGTGACGCGTCGTGAGTGCTGAAGATTATGAAATATACTATGAAACTGAGCAAGACATAAACACTTCATTTTTCAGAAATGGTCACATTACCTCTGTCATTCTGCTTGGCAAGTGTGTGTGTGCAGACATTGGTGCATCCACGTAGCACACGTTGAACAGGCACCAAGTGTTAAAGCAGCGGTGTGCCAGCTGCACTTCAGAGTTCAGAGGAAATATTTCGAGTATGCCCTTCAACACTCTTCTCAGTTTTTATAAAAAACCCGTGATCCTTAGTTGTTTATTTTTACTTCACTTGCCTCTCTCTTGGACTAAACTGACCTTAAACTATAGTGTGGGGTTACATTCATTGATCTCCTGGTGAACGCTCTCTAATTGATCCAGAATCAGTCAGGACTTAAAGATTTCTAACTCCAAGTGGGAAATACCTACTGGAAATGCAAGTGTCCTCTGTTTGTCTATGAGCAGATGCTATTGTAAAATAAGTAAGTTTAAAGATCACCAAAGGACTGGATTAAATCCTTAGTAGGACCAAAAAAAATATCTCCAGTTTGAGAGGTCGCCTGTTTGTTGAAGTAGAGGAAAAAAGACCATCTCATGCAAGCTAACTATGTGGCCTTCATGGACTTGGAGCATATTTTGAGCATAGTGCACTTTAGCATACAGAGTCTCACAAAGAATAATTTTTCCATTTTTAAGCTGAAGTGTAAATGTTAAGTGATGTGTCTCATTTCCCACCAAAAGCCTAGCTGAGCAAAGGATTAGTCATTTACTTTCCAAATACCTAGCTGCTAGCACTGTCTAGAGACCAAAACCATCTTTGCCCACAGTCAGGCAAGTAATGATTCAGATGAGTGGGAATGTGTTTTCCAGCAGTGACAGCAAAGGGACTCCATCCGTGAGATGGCAACTGAAACTGTCCAGCTGATTTCCCACCAACTCTGAGAAGATTAAGAAATACTTGAAATTCATCCAGCAAGTTAAAAAGTGACAGGGTCTGTATTTCACTGATATTTGCAGAGCCAACCTTTCTGTATTCCCTCCTGTTATCCAGCAAGAGACACTGACATGAAAATATGAGGCTTGTGCTTCTTCAGTAGCTTTGGTGTCTCCCAATGCGTACCCCATAGATCCACTCTCTGGCACCAGCAGGGAGCAAGCACTGGTAGGTCTCCAGCCTTCCTCTTGTCTTCTTTCAGGGTAATATGCCTTGTAGCTGAAGGCCAGAGTCCAGCTCTATAGAGTGTTAACTGCAAACATCTAACTTATCTAAGCTCTTTCATGCTATTTGATAAAGGAGCAGTTTATGTCTTTCCTGCTTGTAGCTAAAAATAACAGTCAAAAAGTGTAGTGTGTTGTTAGTCCTGGGTGGTGTGCTAATTAGTTCTTTGCTTGCTCTGTTTTATTGCTGCCAATGATTATTGTCAAGTAATTACAGAGTTCCTATGAATCTGGCTTCCATTTGATCTGTGGTGTAACAAGGATAAAGAAATGAGAAGTGTCAGTACTATGGATACCCAGTGTTACTTCTGCCATAGCAGAATTTTGTGTTATAGGAAGCAGTTATTTTGTACAATTACTTTAATAGATGAAAACAGACCTAGGTGAGCTGCAGAATGGAAAAGCAGTATTTTTGCTGCATTAAAAGTCTGTTCTCTACTTGAAGGAGCACATAAAACCCCCACAGCCTTCTATTTAAAAATGTATGGAAAGGAAACTACAGGCTTCAGCCAAAACGCTAAAAATAATAACTATACCAACATAGCCAAGTTGTCTGTTCCTTCCTCCCTGCAGTATGAATGAATAAATGTTTATGCACAGCTATCATGTAGGAATTGCTTTAGCCTGTTTTGTGTGTTGCTCTGTAGCCATATGGACTGCAGCTTTCATTGTAAAGGGGAATAAACAAAAAATTCTGATGACTTGTGTGAAGAAAAATTGCGGAATTTTGTTAGTTCACATACCAGGTCATTGGTGAATCTGTTGGCTCTGTGTCATCCCTTTGGGTTTTCAAAAAACATTGAGAGGGATATGTGCCAGAGTGCACAGAAAATGTCTGCAGGCACCTGGTAGTAGAAGGCAGGATCGGGTGGATCAGAATCAAAGGTGCTTGAGGAGGCAAATGAGAGTTAAATACTTCAAACATCTTTGAAGATCTGCACGCCACCAGTTCAGAAATTTAAATATCCCTAAAATTCTGGCTTTTGAATTCACCACTTGGATATTGAAAGTTAACTGTGTCTATTCATTAAAATTAAATACAGTTTATGTCATGTGGTGGATGATGGGAACTGAACAGCTGTCTGAACAGTAGCTCCACTGCTGTGTAAAAAAGAACCTTTAATTTGATTTTCCCACGTATCATACTGTTTACATGTTGGAGAGAAGTGTTTGGAAGGCACTTTTGTAAAACTGAGTGCTTTTGTGAAAAGAGAGTGAGGAAAGATGTTCTTTTTTTTAGTAAGTGAGTAATTGTTTCCTTTAATCTCTTTGGTTTTTTCTCATGACTCTACAAAGATCAGCACCCAGTCATGTAATTAGTGGCTCTGGACTAGATCATGCTAAAGCACACACTAGTGTGACTCCACTGTTCTTACAGCACTGCATAGTCAAAGCAAAGGGCAAAATTTAGCTCACAATAACGTCTTTACAGAAGCATATTCTATTTCTTCTGTCACTGAAATAATTTTAAAAAACAGTAAAACCATCAAAAAATGGAGGTCATCTGGCCCAATCTGTGCTTACGGCAGAGCCAGCTTATCGCGTCACATCTGGCACTGACATAGGATCAATCCACCTCCAAAAAGGAAGATAAAGCAAGTTCAGAATATCCAGTTAAAGAAAATAATAATTTTTGTTTAGTAGTAATTCACTGATTTTTCATTTCTTCGTACAGTCATAAAAGACATCCTGGCAGCTCTCATCAGTAATGTTCTTGTAGTAAATAGCAACTGGATAAAAGCATTAAACAGATACGGGTGTTTGATCCTCTCAGAGATAATAGTAATAGAACAGTGGCTATCCAAAAATTATGTTAACCTTCATTTTATAAATGATTTTTCACTACAGTCTCGAGGCATGATGAAATGTTAATAATGTTGATATACTTCAATGATAATAATTGCAATATGGTTGTGAATCAAAAAAAGACACCTGAATCTGAATCTATAGGTACAGCTTTTGCCTGTACTTTCCAGATAACGTCAGCCCTCCTGTTACTGGAGTGTATGTAGTTGACAGCTTCTTACAAACTATGTGAATAAGTGACATTCTGCTGTTCAGGGTTCAGTTTTTTCAGAAGAAATACACAGGAGATCTTTCTCAATAGGCCCTTTTATTAAAAGAGCTAGTAAGGAAACAGGAGGATCTAAAGACAGATCTGCTTGGAGTGTTAATCAGCTGATAATGACAGATCATACTGATAGCACCAGGTTGGAGCTCAACACTTTGCATTGCATTTGCTGTGCACCAAGCCATGGCTTTGGAACTCAGCCTTGAATATTTGAACTCTGGTATATGTGCAGTATTTTATCAATGTTTCTTGCACTACAAATTACTCGTCTCACACAGAACTCCCAAAGAAAGTGTTTTAATCTTAATTTATAATAAACAAGAACTGAGAAGTCTTTTTTATTAATACATCAAAGTATTATCTCCAAGGAGAGTTACTTTCATATTAATGTTCAGTGTTTAATATAAATTCACAGCATGAAGACCACCTCAGATGGGTAGAGTTTCTCTGATGTATATCTGATTGCCCACATGTAATTTGAACGTCTACAGAACATGAAGGGCATAATCAAAGAATAATTATTTTGTTGATAAGGAATTGCGTTTTGTTCTACTTATCTGCATAATTCAGAGAGAAAGTTTATGATGACAACATCTATCTTTTGGGGTATTGTTTACATATTCACTCAAATTATAACATGAAGCATTCTCCTGCATTCCATAGTGCCTTTCATCTGATGAGCTCCAATTACTGTCTGACCAATTAATTTCAGTACCGCACACATGCAAACCACATTGGGTATTGTGTAAAATCTAAGCAAGGCATTGAAGTCTGAAACTTGACCTCCAGTTTAGGACACTGAGCTTGAAAACCCTGACTTCCAGAGACATTAAATCTCTGTCTTTAATTGGAGTTATGAGTACCCATGAGAGTTGAAACTAATGCTCAGACCAGCACTACATCCTCTTGGGAGCCCTCTTAATGTCAGGCCACTCCAGAGACCTTATACATCTTGTATGCTGCTTGAGTTCAGGCTGTCTGCAAATCTCCTCTGCCTTGCAAGAGATGACATTTTTCAAAACCTTTCAAGGACAGAGAGCAGCTACAAGCTGCATGTAGTGGGGTCCATCTGCTGCATCCAAATTCAAACTAGATCTCAAGGGCAGAGGACCAGACAAAACACCTTGCACAATTTATGTGCAGTGAAGAAACATACCTTGTGTATAGACTGGAGAATTTACTGCTCTAGTGATTAAAGCATTAGCAATCTAATCAAAGTTAGTCCAGCTACAAAGATAATAACATTTATAATTCCAAGTATAAAGTTATGGCAAGTTTCCAGTAGTGGTACAGTTGGAATTGATACATATATACTTCCTATTAGCTACTCCTCTCCCTGCTGAGGTGTAAAGGCTTACCCTTCCTATGACTCTCTGGGTCCCAAAGTCAGTAGTGCTAGTTTTCTTCAAGATGAAAAAGGGTGTAGCGGAGCTTACAGCCAGGAAGCTGAAATTCTCCACTGAAGTTCTCCATGCTGATGGAGATACTTTCCTTCCTACTGTAGGGTCAGTTCAGGGTTATTTTTACACATTTCCTGAAAGAGTAACAGAATCACAGAATGGTTGAGGCGGAAGGCACATCTGGAGATCATCTTGTCCAACCCCCTTGCTCAAGCAAGGCCACCTACAGCAAACTGCCTAGAACTGTGTCCAGATGGCTTTTGAATATATCCAAGGATGAAACCTCCATCACCTCACTGAGCAACATGTACCAGTGCTCAGTCACCATTACAGGAAAAAAGTCTTTCATGATGTTCAGATAGAGCCTTCTGTTTTTCAGTGTGCATCCATTGCCTGTCACTGGGCACCACTGAGAACATCCTGGCTCTGCCTTCTTTGCACCCTGCCTTCAGATATTTATACTCATAGATGAGATTTCACCGAGGCTTCTCTTCCCCAGACTGAACAGTTGCACCTCTCTCAGCCTTTACTCATCAGTCAGATGCTCCAGACCCTTAATCATCTTTGTAGCCCTGTGCTGGACTCGCTCCAGTAAATCTTTTTCTTCCTTTTACTGGGGAGCCCCAAACTGGACCCAGAACACCAGATGTGACCTCACCAGTGCTCAGAAGAGGGGAAAAATCACCTCCCTCAGCCTGCTGTCAACATCCCTCCCAAGACAGCCCAGCAGGCTGTCTGCCTTCCTAGGCAGAGGAGCACATTGCCGCCTCCTGCTCAAGTTGGTGTCCACGACACTCCCAGACAGTTTTCTGTAAAGCTGCTTTGGGCTCTTTCATTCTTCAAAATAGTGATGCAGTAGAAGGTATATAACATGAAGATATAAGAGGAACATATAACATGAGAAGGTACATATAGCTGCAACATTTCAATGACTACTTATTAATATCTATTAGGTATTGTGCTATCAATAGTACATTGCAGAAATTGCTTTATAGCACATCTGCGTGGCGAATGATCATACACTTGGGGGTTTTCTAAATACCAGCTGGACACAGCATGTCCCTTTTAATTTGAGCTCAGCAGCTGTTTTGGTCTTCAGGCCACTCTTCAGTCCAAAAATGCGTAGAAGTTTACATGGCCCCTAGATCTCGTAACTGGAGAACCCAAAGGCAGAAACTTGTAAAATAAGAGTCTGTTTTCAAAATTTGTCACATAGTGACTCTGTGAGTCACCAGAAGTTTTGAAATAAATCCTAAGGGGTGTGATTATTACCTCTTCTCTACCTACTTGATAATGTTCCTTCCACATTAAAAATACCATATATTTTATATTAGTCCTTAAAGACTCACATTTTCCAGACCATTATCCAAACACATTTTTCAGTGGGCATATAGTGTTCATGTATCAAAGCTCTGTTAATTCTCAAGTCAGCAGTTCTCAGCTTTTGAGTGACACGCCAAATAGCTGGGAAGGGCAGCATGGTACTAAAGAATGGATGGGTGGTACTCTGTCCTCCAAGTCTATACTAAGCCAAGACTCATGGGGGCTGTCAGAAGGCAAGAAAAGGAATATAAATCCTAATGGGGAAGGAGGAGGATGTGAAGGGAACCAAGCTCTTAATCACTTCTGTCCATTAGCAATACCAGAGTATTTTGCCCAAGACTAAAGGGAGGAGAGCCTGATGTCCTTGTCAGCTTCCAATATATATATTATGTGAGTTTTATCTATCTCATAAATCCTGTTACTAGTTGCAGCTGGATAAAGTATTCTCCTTGTTTTTTGTCATAAACTGCTGCAGCATTCTTTTATGCAGCTGCCACATTTCATCCTAATGCAGCTGCATTTCACCCAGGGATGAAGTGATCCCTATATATAACTTTCTCTTCAGTTTTTATAACGGTTTAAAGTCCCTCAAGATGAGATGTGGGTTGCAAGCTGTTGTTTTATTAGTATCATCACAAAGTGCTGCATTGTACAAATCAATTGTAAGCTAAGAAAGAAAGTGTTTTCAAAGTGATACTTGAAGATAGGGACAGATTTTTGGGGTTAGGAGGGATTTAAAATCCTGTTTCAGGAATTTAAAAGGAGCATGGCAAAAAAATGGGAAACAAACTAGCATGGAGTAAGGCTGCCTAAACTGAGTGGACATGTGGGACAGTGGGTAGCAAATATGTCAGAGAAATGAACAGAAGAGAGTTTTAAGTGACTTAAGAGAGGAAGATATGGGAAGATAAGAAGAAAGAGAAAACAGCAGTAAATAGAAATTATGATTATAAGGAGCAACAAAAAACCTCAAGAGGACTCTCAAAAGAAGACCTGAATTTCTTGGGTTTTATCGCTTAACTGAGCCATATAACATGGATGGGATTTTCAGCATCAGTTGATTCTATTAAACATCTTTGCGGTGTTATTGTTGTGTATGAAACTTTTCAAATGTTAAGACAACTTGATGTCCAAATCGCATTGCATTCTTATGTCTAGGTGCCTGAGTGTGCTGCATACCCTGTAACAGAGGGAGTTCCTGGAAAGTCTGCATAATGGGAGAGTTCCCCAGGGAGCTGATTTTGTGATAGACTTGTAGGAACAGTGATGGCTGCCTGGCAGGCTGGATAATTACTCTGAACTGGGAGTCCCTTAGGATTTTTTGTACTCCTAAGGTCTTTATTGTGTCCCTGCATCCCTGCTGGCTTGGTGTGCTGGCTGCTTTGATGGCCCCTGCAAGTCACCTCTCAGCCTAAAGAACATGTGGAGTGTAGTGCATTGTACCGAGGTCTCTCCTACACTGCAAACTGTGATTTCCCTGTTGCTATTTGCATAGCCACCTTCTTGTTATTAGCACAAGGGAACTCATTGTGTTGTATACCTAGTGCTGAAACTATCTAGTTGTAAAAATTATTAATACAGACACTGTTCCCAGACCTGTAAAGTTTTGTGCTTGATGAACCTGCTAGAAATTTCAGGTCTGCCAGTTTTACCAATATCCCATTCATTTGGGAAAGGAATTCAGCATAATCCTTTCACCCAAGGGGAACTTAGGTTCCTAATTCCTTGCTGGAATAACGCAGCCTTCTTTTTGGGAAGTACAGCCTTGCACGAGATAAAAGGCTGATGAGACGTCTTCCAGCTAGGCTGTGCAGAATTTGGTTGTAGCAGGGAACAAAACAATTGTTGTAGTCATTGAAAGAAACATTTTATATAGTCGAAGACTATGTCTGACTAGTAGAAATGTCAGTAGCTCAGAAGAAAAGCTGTATAAGGGATCATCTAACCAGAAAAAAAAATGTATTCTCATAACACAGTCTTTAGTTTGGTTTCATTTATTCCATTCTGGAGAATTCTTTTTCGGATCTGTGGTGGTAGCAGTGAGCAGTCAGGTAAGACTCCAGCTCAGTTCTGAGCACACCCATCTCCTGATCCCAGTGTCCTTCAGCAATGAATTCTATAGATTGTATTTTAAAAAATCCTCTATGAGTTCAGATTGCCTTCCTTCTTTTGCAATTTTCTCTTTTTATTATTCTCCTTGTCCTTGCACTATGTGTAGAGTGAATAGCCATTCCCAATTTCCTATTTTTATATTCCCCCTGATTTTATATCCTTTTATCATAACTCTTCCTTATTCATCTGCTCTCCAAGGTAAACAGTCCAATCTTTTAATCTCTCATCATATGAGATTATTTTTCCATGCCCGTAAATAATCATGCTTCTCACTTTCAGCCATTCTAAGAAGTCAGAGCGTGAATGGACATCATCTGACTATTATTCACCAAGTGTAAAGAATTACACATAAAGAAACTACTCATGAGCTTGAAAAGATCTTTTTCTATTGACATTTGAATTATATTCAGCCACAGGAGTTTAAAAGGCCCATATTTTATTGTATTATTACTGGTACCACGATATTCCGCAAAAGGTTAAGGACTATTAAAATAACATTTTGACAGTTTTATTTGTTCCTTCCTTGAAAAACATAACCTTGTCTCTAATAGTAATTATATGGCATGATATAAAATAATTCCAATGAAATTCCACTTTTGAAAACCTTATTATCAGGATTTATTGAAGAGTACGCACCATAGTGTAGTGAAATCATATAAATTCATTCTGTGCTTCTGGTTTATTTTATTTATGATATATTTGTACTATAAATGGTAATTTTATGGCTGCATGGTACCATTGCTGTCGTGTTATTACTGGAATTATTCTGGAAAGATCCTGTAGAGTGAAAGTAAATGGGGTAAACCATTAGATGTCTACCTAAAAGCATTCCCTGAAATGGAGTTCTCAGGAAATTATGCTAAAAGACTAAATAACTTAAGAGACACCAATATTCTCTGCACAGAAATGTATACCATCCTACAAAAAAGCTTTAGAATTTCCGCTTCTAAGGAATTCTGGTGGGTACAATGGAACATGAAAGGTTATTGAAAGTTTTATGTCTTTATTAAATTGTATGGGACTTTTTCCTGAGGGAATATGACAAGTTTTGTATTTTTACATGGTCTACACCAACAGTAGTGAAGCAAGATAGTAATCTAGTGGTTAAGGTATTAATCTGCTCCATGTAAGCTATAGATCATAGAATCATAGAGTCATAGAATGGCTTGGGTTAGAAAGGACCTTAAGGATCATCTAGTTCCAACCCCCTGCTGTGAGCAGGGACACCTTTCACTAGACCAGGTTGCTCAGATGCGAGCTCTTGTTTTGCTGTCAATTTCCTACATGACCTTGAAAGGTCATTTTTTCTCGTATTTACAAGTATGCTTCTGTTCTTTCCAATTTAGCACATTTATGCCCTACTGTAATCTAATTTCTTAGTTCTGAGGAAGCTTCGCAAATACCTTTCTGTGGAAACCTATCTGCCTTTAGTGTTACATAGGAGCTGAGTGATGGTGGAGTGATGCATTTAAGTATCACAGATTTGGAATTTGGACTCTCCAGACCAGATTTCTAAGGGTACTAGTAATGGAGGAGTGACATAGCCTTATTTTTACATATTTTTAGAGCTAGGTAAGAGTCAGGCACCTAATTCCTACCATCCTTACCCCTAACCTGCTTATGTGCTTCTGAAGTGCTTTTAATCCCTGTCTGTAAAATAAGAATAGGAGTTGCACAGATAAATATCCTAAAAACTGTGAGATATGGGAGAAGGAGAGTAATGACAGCCATTGAAGTATCTCAGCCCAGGCTGCAAGAAGCTGAAACACACTAGAGCTGTTCTCATACAGCTTCAGCCTGAACTGAACTTTCCTAAAGATCCCATCTTCCTGTAAGAGCGCACTTCTGGGAAGACATCAGGGTGGTGATGTTGCTTGTTGTTGACTTGAAAGGTTTGTGGGATACAGGGGATGCATCAGGACCAGTGAGGCAAGGCTGAAGGACTCCCACACAGTGTCTGCAGCTGGCTTGAGCATGCCTCAGGTCTAAGACATGATAAGTGTTTCCTTCCCAGAAGTATTCTCTGGTTTACCTTTCACAGAGGTCCATAGCAACTCCTGAAAGTAAAAGATGTTATTCAACCCTGATCTGAGCTGAGCCCCCAAAATGACCCTAAAATGCCAGGTAGATTAGTTCTGGAAGATGCAGCACAAACACAAAATATCTCATCCCAGCTGTTTCCCTACTCTGGAAGGAGAAGAAAATCTAACTTTTGAGTAATAACACTAGACTAACCACTAGCAAACCCCATGAGCTATTTATTACCAAGCTGCTAACTCTACTCCCAAGCACTTGCGAAGGTGAGACCTCTTCTGCCTCACAGACTGACTTGGGATGGACACTGGAGCCCAGTGATGTGGCTGCAGAGCAAAAGGCACTCCTTTCCAATTCATTGATTAATAATTTTCTCTAACATGCCCAGATACTTTATCTGAGTGTAGTAAATTAGATTTAAGTGGTGAGCAATATAGGAGAATAAAAAAGTGAGCATAAATAGTGATTTATTACAGACAGATAAATAGTAAAGGTTATCACATAAAATTGACGTAAACACAACAGATGGGGTAATTATGTACATTATTTTTTCTAGTTGCTATTTCTTTCACTGCATTGTGCAATGGGATATCTGAATCTAAAAAAAAAAAAAACAAAAAAGGGAGAAACACCAAAATAGAAGACAGAAGAGACAGAGGGACAGTGGCAGAAATGCAGAAATAAGATGAAATGCTGATATCTAGACAGCAAAAGGGAAAGGACCGTATTATCGCATTGATAATTGTGGATGGTGATAAGATTCCAAGCTGGAGAATTTATTTACTTACATGATTTTCTCTTGAGAGAGCATTTTTCTCTGAACAACTTTTTAGACAGTTCTTCTGTGCTCTTTCATGTGAGGAAGGACTGTTCTGGTGGTTGGTGTTCTTGGGCTTGTTAAAATGCAGCTAATGTGGACTAAACAGGACCCTTAAAGGGTTTGGTTCAGTTTGCTAATCCAAGAGCAGACCGTTCCTGGTTTTGCGGGATTGGTTTTCTGCCATTTTAGGGAGTTGAGCCAGATCTCTGAAGAGCTAGCCAGGAGCTGGTATAGCATGAAGGGAAGCAGGAGAAGGAGACAGCTGGCATTGGGTAGGCAGGGTAAGGATGTCCCCTTTGGTGGTATCTGTTTGCTAGAGTCTTTATCTGAAGCTGAACACCACCAAAGCAGTTTGTGAAAAGTCAAAGTATTGGAGGACAAAGAGAGATGGCAAGCAACTCTCTCCATTTCAGCCCCAAAAGAGCCAGAGCACCCACATTATTTGTGGTAGACAAGCTCAAACCTGCTTAATACTAGAGATGGTCTCAAAGACAAGTTCCAGCTGTGCCCTGGACATCTGTCACATTTCCTGGGTGAACCTTTCTCCTCATTTTGCTCTAAATAAATTTTAAAAATGGGTCAGAGATTTGCACTTCAATCTCCACTGCGTGATATATGCTCTGGGCTACCCTATGAGCATCTGATAAACATTTACTTTGATTCACAGTGGAACAACTCTAGGAGGAAAGGTTAAGAGACAAATCATGGGGGGAAAAGAAGAAAAAGCAAAATGACTCGGCTGATCAAAGAGGTGTATGACAAGGTTTTTAGTCACTGCTTGCATGTGGGCACTCAAAGGTTTTGGTGAAGCAGAGGAAACTTCTGGGGGGCCTCTGGGGCAAGATGCAAAAAAGGACAGCAGCAACACCTGTGCCCAGTGGACTTTGGGACTTCTGGGAAGAGCTGGTAGATTAGGGAAATATGGAGGCCATGAGGAGATCATCCCCAGAAATGTGGCTGGAGGGCTTTTTGCATGTGTGAATTTCAATTATAACTTGCTACTAGTGGAAAAATGAAATGGAAAAGAGAAATTTGTTTTCTGCAAAGCTTCAACTGAAAACTGGAAAAAACCCTTAGAATTCAAGTCCTGTGAGATATACCTGTGAGATGGTTGTCAATACTGGTGACTGAATTATTAGCTAGGCTTAAAAATGAGTGATTGCCCTTAACTGCTGCCTAAGCAAGTAGGTAAATTATCCCTGATCTTTTTTCCATCAGCAGAGCAGAGTAGTAGTGTATAAGGACAAACCTATTATCATGTGTGCTGGGGCAAGCAGCCTTTTGGTCCTCCCAAGGGAGATGCTGCTTGTGCGTCTGTGGTGGTTCACGTGCTTCTGGGAGGAGCTGTAGCTTCTGCCAGCCTTGAGCCAAGTCCTCTCTAAAATCACTCATCTCTGCATGCTCTGTGCTGTTGACAGGCTGCCTTGGAGCCACCTGTGAACACATGTAGTTTTCCAGGCCCTGCAATGTTGCACCAAGACAGTGCTGCTGCTGCAGGCAGGATCAGACCCCTGTGGTAGCCTGGACATGGGAACAGGACTGGCCCAACACTGCCAAAAGTATTTCTACAACTCTTCATTGACAGCTTCAGTGAGATCTTTTTGGTGCTGTGCTCATCTCTTCTCAAAGAAGTCTGGACTGCTATTTAACTAGCAAGCATGAAAAAGCAACTATTAGAGTAAGGACATAGAAAGACAAGGTTAAACTTGGCGCCTCAAATTATTTTTCAAACATTGCAATATCCAGTAATAAAAGCATTTGTATTGCATTCTGAACTGCAACTTAAATTACCTGCCCAGGGCAAGATAGTAGAAATCACCTTTGATGTCTGCTGAGGAGTGAATCCTTGGTTGTGCCTTCTCACCTAAACTGTTGGCATGACCAGGAGAGGAACAGCTGGAACAGGTGCCCTTAGCATGTGGAAGTAGATCTGTATGAACAAAGTCATATTTTTGGTTGTGCCAGCAGCGCATTGCACTTCTCCCCTTCTTCTGTCCTCTGAATAAGACCAAAAAGACAGAGATGGGAGGGCACTGGTCACTGATATGTGTCTTGAGATCCAGTATCCTAGAAGCTTAATAAATCTTACTCAAGGCTGAATCTGAAGTAGTATTGAGAAAATGAGAATACTTTCCACAGAGGCCTTCACTGAGGAGATAGAGTCAAAGTTTTGAAGGCAGAAGGTAATCAGCCAGTGATATTTGATTGAATATAGTGTGTTATAAACAGCCTCATACAAACAAAAAACCACAAAACACAACAAAACCAAACAAACCAAGGACACCACAAAATACTAAAACCCCAGAAAAGAGTGAGAACTGCTCTCTTGTTTATTCCCTGTAATTACTCACCCGTTGCAACCTGAGATTTTTTAGATCTCGTTTGGGCTGCAATAATATTCCTCAGCAAGCTGCTCAGCCAACTGCAAAAAAACATTGAAATATGATAAGCGTATAAGAACATTAAATGGTAGCATTCACCATCACCCACAGCCTCTGTCAGTTGTGTTTCCAGGCCAGATGAAACTAGAATGTACGTACAGCTGTTCTGAGTTGTAAAATACATTTTGAGATGGGATTGATTCATCTGTGTTTCATGAGATTGAATTAAGCAAAAGAGAAAAGTATAAAGTCTTGTCTTTTTTCCAAGCATTTAATAGAAATACTCAGTCTAACTGGAACATAATAGAGATGTGCTTGCAGCACACAGATGTGCAGTAGTGAGAGCCACATTTTATGTAAGCCGCTTACTCTTTTGTACACTGTCAAGAACTGAATGTACTTTCATATTCCTTTTTTTGGCCTTGACATGAGCTAATGTCAAAGCAAATGAAGACCTAAATCCTTTTCAGCACCACTAATGATTGTGATCATTGCAGAGCTGTTACTGGCTGTCTAATCATCTTTGGCAAACCAGGCTTTTGATACACAGACCTTGTATTCTGAATTTTGATTTCTGCTAAAAATATTGCTGGTGTGACTCATTATTTAGGGGATCAGAAAGGTATGTGGGTCACATACTGCAGGGTATATTCAAAGCAAATTTTACAGTGAGCTTCAGTGGGTAGAGTCACTAGGGATATGATGAGTGATCTGAACAGAATTACATGGGCAAAAGTTCACGCCAGCATCTCCTAGCCATAAAAGTGCATTTTAGTAGAAAACTGATTTACAACTGGAATTTTTTTCACATGCAAGGCAGAATATGCAGAAAAGCAACAGAGCCTGGTTATCTTTTTCCAGTTCTATTGCTTGCTTTATATTTAGGGTTTTGTATTACGGCTGTCTGGATTTTACAATCACAAATGTGCCAAAACCCTCGACTGGTTCATTCAGGTTGATTAATAAGCAACATAAAATGTCTACTTTCTTCAGTACCTGCACGCTCTGTTTTCCAGCTGTAGGAGGTACAGATATGTGATTTGACTTTGATCTTGTAAACTGAAGCTGTTCAAGTGGTAGATCCTGATCTAGATTTGGACAGCAAGGCGACATTTCCCAGACTTCCCCAGAAAGCCACATTTGTGTGGATGAGCCTCTATTTTCAGTTGTTCCTCCAGTTGCTCTGGGAGCAGCTGCACACGCTGGCAGTGCGAGTGCTGGGCAGAGCTGGACCCAGCAGGGTGCTTTCCACAAAGTGAGCCCATGGAGCTCAGTAGAAGTTGAGGTACCCTACTGTCAACACGCATTGGTCACCTCGGAGGTTGGGTGCTTAACTGTGTGTGTAACCACTGGACTGCACAGGGTCTGTTTTGCTGGAGACACTTTGAAATGTGTCCTCTGTTCTTGTGTAGGTGGCATCTACTTACTGCTTCTTTAGCATTTGCACAGAGTGGCTCTGCCTCCCCTGTACAAAAAGCTTTAGATCTGTAGTCATCCCCCACTTGAACATGACTTTTTTCCATTCCTCATGCTCGCCTATTCCTACTGTCACCTCCAAAATAAGAAGGGATTACTCTTTTGTCCAGCTGATGATTCCCCCTCCTCTTCTGTAGGGGTAGGATATGTCTTATGCAGTGAATTCTGTTTGAAAAGGAAATCCTAGTTCAGCATCAGCTTTGTCCATACTTCTAAAGAGCAGAGAAGCAGAGACAAATGACACAGGCTGATTCCTCTTCTCTCTGCTTGGTATTAGCCTTCTCAAGAAGACATTTGTTTTGATAGATAACTGAAACAGTTCAAAAGAGGCCTGGAAGTGGATTGAAATTAAAGAGTGAGCGGTCTGGGGTCCAGTGCTTGAAGCTACTGCCTGTGTCTATTTTATCTAGCTCTGTAGACATACATGTAGAAGCTGTTTATTCTTCCTCTATTAGCAGCCACAAGAGAAAAGCATTGTCAGTAGTTGATTTATCCCACCTATTTCAGACACTACTTTAAGGTGTAATGAATCACCCTTTTAAAGTAACTGACTCTCGATAGACTATTGAGGCAGTACACATAATGGAGTTTGGATGGCTAAAGGTAGGAAAGCACATGTCCCTTCAGTATCACGACACCTGCTCTGGGGTTTTCCTGGCAGAGCTTTCAGTGGATTTCATGTGGCATTTTCCTCCACAAGAGATGTCAGAACATGAGAAAAAGCAGTGCATGCTCCCTGTCACCCCATTTTCACCCAGTTCCGTCTTCACCTCTCACCAACAACTTACCCTTGGGAGAGAGTAGATCACAGGACCACAAACCTGGCTGAGCAACTTCTCCTGCTGTGAGGAAATGGTTAACACTTCATCCCAGTCATCAAGTGGCTATATACACCCCAGGGTCCTGTGGAGACAGGCAGATTTCTTTGAGGGACTCTCTTCTGATTCTATAAAGAAACACTTCAGTGTGATGACAGTACTTAAAACAACAGATACTACCAAGTCTCTTTGTTATTTCCTTGTAATAAAAGAACTTCTAATTTAAAACAGCAAAGCGTGAGCCTTTTTCTCTTTTGTCTTTTCAGAAATCGAAGCAAAGGAAGCGTGTGACTGGTTACGTGCAGCTGGATTTCCCCAATATGCTCAGTTCTATGAGGGTAAGTAGGCTTTTTGCCTCTTTGTGCAGTACTGAAACTGGGCTGGGCCCTTGCCAGGAGAGTGTGCAGTCAGCCAACTCTACATTTGACTGAGTTCTGGCCATGGCTGGGTGCTTCACAAAGCCTCAGCTGCTGGAGTCATACCAGTGCATAAAGAAAAGTAAGATTCTTGCCCTCATAGCCATGGGAGGTTAAAAAAATTAGTTTGTGTAAACCTCAGAAGTTAACAAGTACAAAAAATCCAAAGACATGAGTCTCTTTTTTTAAAGCTTCCTGAACTGTGTCTAAAATAAGATGAAAATACTTATTGAAAGTTTCAATCTTGCTGAAAATAAGATGGAAAACTCTGCAAAGTTAGCAAAAGTGAATAATCTGAGCCGCACCTACACATTTGCAAAGTAAGAAAAGGCCGTGTTTCAGTGCTAACTCAATGCAAATGGTGGTGTCCCCTTCCTAGCTGTAAAGTTTTTGCCCAGGGAAGCAGTGTCCCCAAGGGCAGGGTGAGTGGTTGAGCTGCTGCTGTGTTCGGGAGTAGTTTGGGGACTGGAGTTGGGTTTTCCTGCTCTCCCTAGCTCAGCGCTGAGGAGGAAACTGGAGCTGATCCTCATTTTTCCCAAACCGTGTATTCTGTCAGAAACACGGAGCCAGCTCAGGCCCACTCAGGCTTATTAGTCGAAGCACAGCTCCGCCAAACACCTCTGGACACCTGCCAGGCTCGGCTTGAGTCTGAAGGCAGCGCGGCTCCACTTGTGGAACAATGGCCAAGAAACCTCATGGGTCAGAGCCAGCTCTGCAGTGAGCCGGCTCGGACGCCATCCATCCCCCCATGTGGGGCTGAGGGTGGTGGGGACCGTGATGCCAAGGACATCTCCATGGCTTCTGATGGCCGGATGAGGTCCATCACGGATCAGGCGCTGGGTCCTGATGGGTTGCTCAGGTGCCTGGGAACCAGGAGCACCATGCAGAGATGCTCAGGTGGCTCCCCAGAAGGCAGGCAGACTCTGCTAAATCCAGCAAGGAACTAAGACTAATAAGTCTGCCAGACCAAAACTGACATAAATATGTATCTACCATAGTCCCTGGGTAGCCAGTAGTACTTTTGTGTCTGCCTTGTGATCAGAGTGTCTCAGATACTGACTCCCCCAGAGAAAGGAGAGCCTGCTGCCTGCTGAGCAAAAAGGGATGTTCTCTCCAAAAAACAACCTGTGCTGGGCTCCAACATTTGCCGTCCAGTCAATATGTGCTGTAGACAGTCTGTGTCTCTGAAAACAAGGTGCTTTTTACAGGCATCTATTATGTCAATGTTAAGCACTAATGTCTGAAAATGCTGGCTGAAGTTCCTGTATCCCAGCATCCTGCTGTGGTACCTAAGCATGGCAGAGCAGTCTGGAGTGCAGCCACAGCACTGGAACCCATCCCATGGTTACAGAGCCCACTAATGTGTTGCAGCCGTGTCACTTCACATTACAAATGTCAGCTTCCAGCACACTATTCTGGCTTTTTGGCTAATATTAGGACTCTTTTTATTTTATTTTTTTTGTCCGTTATTTGAGTAACCCTCTGTCTGAAATCATTGTTACTGGGATCAGTATTAAAAGCAAAAAAGCACAGAACATTTCCAGGTTTAGGCAAAGTCTGTCTTGCAAATAACTCATTAAGTCACCGTAATGGGAATGGAGAACGTTGTTGCTCATGTGAATAGAGAGAGTGTGTTTGTAATTTCCCAATCTCATTCATTTGTGCAAGGCACTAGAATGAACAGCTAACAACTGAGTATTTTTTTAAGCCAAAATGAAATATTTTTGCTCTCACTCTGGTGCACTAGACGTTCAGCTATACTTTTAACAGAAAAAAAAAAAAATGAAGTGGCTGAAATAGCCACAGATACATCTGGAAGGGAACCAGAGCCGAGTGAAACTGGTCATACTAGATTTCAGTGAGCAAGCACATACAAAGCAACTTAGATGTAGACAATGTGTTTTCATTTGAATAGCAAGCAGTCATCTTAATATTGTGTCTCCTCTTATAGACTCCCAGTTTCCCATTGACATTGCTGCAGTAAAGAAAGATCATGATTTTCTTGACAAGGACCTTGTAGAACCTCTTTGCAGGTAAAGAACACCTAAAGTTTCTTTTCTGATAATTTAAAAGCATGAGCTGATTTGTCATTGTTAGCATAGCAGCAGTAGAGATGTTTGCTTGTCCTGGTGAATTAAGTGGTGATATCTGTAATGCCAGCATTCTCAATTAATTTCTCATATGAAAAATCCTGCAGTAGGACACCCACTACACTCAGAGAGAACATCATATGATTTGAGAAGACTCAAATCCAATGGATTTGAAACAGCTGCTTTTTAAGAACTAGCAGTCGTGCAAGCAAACCCTGAATAAATGAGAGTCACATTTGAGTTGCATATTAATGACTCATGTCCAAGCACAGCAGAAAAGATGAAACTTCATTGCACAGAATTCAGGAAGCCCTTTCTCTGGCGGCAGATGTGGTTTTTCCTGCTTCTGTGATTCCCTTGGTACTCTCTTTTGGCACCAATAAGAGAAGCGGGACCGGAACCCCCCAGTACTGTAGCTACTACAACTGATTCCTGGTTTGCACCTCCCAGGGGGCCTGCGTTTGTTGTTTATCTTGCTTTTTATACTCTGCCTGTGATGAATATACTGTATTGCATTGCTCAAGTACTGTCCCCCAGGACTCAAGACACAGCAATTCTGTGGCAGTTTTGCGAAACCACATTGCAGAGGCATTGTTCCCCTCTTCTTTCCCCTGTGCTCAGCTCAAGCTGGGTTCTGCTCCTCTCCTCCTCAAGTAAGGACACAGGAGCATCTGGCCCTTAAGCAAGCAGGCTTTATTACATGTTATGGAAACTTTCACAACACCAGCATCAAGATAATTGGACAAGACTCTATTGCCCCTTCTGCAACTGTGGCTAAAGTCATCAAGAGATGGTATGTTGTTCCCTGTGCATTGCAGGGATTAATGTGTCTGTGATGGAGGAATGTAGAGAGGGTTTCTGAGAATCACAGAAAATAGGGCTGGAAGAGACTTTGTCTAGTCTGTCTCTCCATCCTGGACTATGCCCTCCTTCCTGGAGTATCCAGGGAATTACTGGGCATAGCTGTCAGATGGCTTTCCCAAAACTCACTGCTGCAAGTGAGACCTATTGCTTCTCATGTTGTCTGTTATGATTATGAGGAACAGAATATTCTCTTTCTCTGTGTAGTAGCCTGTGTGTCTGAAGACAAATCAGTAGGAAATACTCGAGTCCTTCAGTGATCATTCTCACAGTTGCCAGAGAGCAGAATAATTGCAGACTTGATCCACTGCTGTTCTGTCTGCTTGCTGAGAAAGATTGCTATGCCAAAGAAACCTTCTTCCCCCACAAACATACATCCCCCTGCTTCAGACTGGCATGATGGAAGACATACTTTGCTGCAGTTTGGGAACTGGAAAGTGGTACTGGTAGGAGGTTGACTTGGATTTCTGTTGGGAGTTTTTAAACAGTTTAGATCTAAAAAAAGGAATAGCACCTCATAATATTAGAAATACAAGTGTTATATACAGGTTATGTTTTCAGATTGCAGACATTTAATTTGATGTAACTCAGCAGCTTCAAACCTTCAGCTGAAAGCAACCTGTAAAAAGCCATTGTACCAAATGCCAAGATTCTGGTTGATCAGAAACAGTAAACAGTGCCAGCTGCTGCCCCCAGCACCAGCTTTGTTACTGTATTAGCTATCAAACCAACATCTTCCAAAGTTTCCAGTGTATTGGAAATCCTCACAGCTCAGCTGACCACTGTGGCCAGTTTTCTACCCTCACTTTGCTCTGTGGTGGTGTTACTACAAGGTGCATGCTAGTGTATCATAGGAGAGCTGCAGACTGTGATTCATTTTGATGAAACAGAAAGTTAAAAAAAGGTTGGTTATTATTTCTGTATGCACAGATCCCCAGGTTGACAGTAAAGCTTCCATTCTTCACACATCTAAAACTGCCCTCAAAGCTATGCATGACCAAGCCATCATGCTGATTAACAGTGCATTCAGCCCATAGTACTGAACAAAATGGGTTTCTCATATTTATTTGGAAGATAATTTTAAAGCTGGAATGCCAGAGTGGGTAATCAGTTTGAACAGTTTTAGCTCTGAATGGTAATAGCACGAACACTGAATTTCTCTGCTCTTGTGGATTGAAATCAGACTCTCAATCTCATTTTATAATCAGTTTTCTTATGGCATTGCAATATGCAAGGCAACATGAGGCACAAATGAGGAGGAACCTTTTATTTTTTTAAGGCAGCTGGTAGCATTTTAGTCAGAAAGCCTTAGACTCTCTGTTGTAAAAGATTTCAGTGACCTTTTTGAGATATTATAACATCCCTGCTGTTTTCAATATAATTGAAAATTTGGCAGAGTAAAAACCAAATTTGAGGCCTTTGGGTTAGAAGCCTATCTATCAAGAGATTCCACTCAGATTTTATTGAGTAATGAACAATAGAGAATTGCCAGGCAATCTGCAGGCAAATGCTGTCAGGCTGCCAAAATAATAATTGGGCATGAAAATTTTATAGCTGGACCTCTGCATCATTTCCAAAATAGCAGCAACCAACTCTGCTCTGGGAACTTTTGTGGCCACTGTGATAGGAGGGTGAGAAGGAAAAACTAAGCCATGTTGCGCCTTTTGTATTCATGTAAATACAGTGACTAAGAACATAAAGATCAAGTATCTAACAGTCTGATGCATAGTCCTCTAAACCAAGCTCTTAAAATTTGAACTGTGCCAAGCAGTCAGCAGCCTTTTCTTCCATAGCTGTTGTCTCAGATAGCTTGTTAATAACCCAGAGTTGTTGGATGGGATGGGGCATCCTACCATTAGAGCTCTGAAAGGATGGTTGTACAGTCAGTACCATCTGCTGAGTTGTATTGCTCTAGGTGCCATTAGGGAATAATTCTGTCTCTCCACATGCAGGACAGAAAGCTCTGCTCTGAAGGCAGTAGGAGGGCTCACACTGACTTCCAGGAAAGATTACTCACCTCCTGTGAGAATGTAGCCTCTAAAGGTAACTCCCTCAGTGGCAGTCATGATAAAAAGGTGATAGGACTGGAAAACATCATATTCTCTTCATGCACAAAACTGGTGGAGCAGGGACATGCCAGTGCGAGCTGGCTCACCAGCCCTTATTCAGTGTTAAGACCTCAGCAGGGCCCAGCACAAGGAGTTGGATGTCCTCTTCCCTAAGTTCAGAGCAGTAGAAGAAGCCAGATAGGGACATGTGCATGTAGCACCTAAACTTGGCCAGGAATAACAATAAAGCAAAGAAATAGTGTTGTGGTTCCCTCAGAGAGGCATTTAAAGAACCATAGAGTGTGTTCTCCTGGTCACAATCCCTAAGAGAGGACATTTTCAGATCTGCTGAGGTAGGAGACACTGTGCTGTCTATGCTTGCTCTCCCCATGATGCCTCCCCCTGCATGACTGGCCGGTGCTCCTGGCTGCGTTCCCAAGCACCTGCTTGGAAGCAGCTCCACAACAGTTCCAGGGATTCCCTTGGAGCTCCAGCTCACTTCAGAGCTGTCTCCTTATTACTTGGATTGCTCTTCAAGCAGGATAACAGGTCTGCCACAAAGTTTTCCAACTGGCCAGATGCTGCATTCCTACAAGCTTGTATTTATTTGTAAACACTGCTCAATGCTGTAAAGGAAAATCAGAGATTTCCTGCTTCTGAAGAACTTCCATTATATGGGTTAAAAATTAGAGCACTGGGGTTGGGATTCACAGCCCTAAAGACCCGTCATCTTTGACATGTATTAGATCGCCTCAGATAGCCCAGAGTCTTCTCCGTGTGTTGACTGGACTGAGATACCTGCAGGCTTGACACTCCAGGGGATCTAAAATAGCACCAGAAACATCTGTTTGGACACCTGAATATATTTGCAGGTGTTTTAAGAATTGCTTCAAAGGCCACTTTTCAACATAGAGATTGTCTCACCATAGTAAGTGTTAAACCACCAAGGCAGTGTTTACTTGTGATGCTCTGGAGAAGAAATAAACTTAGTGCCACTGAAATGCAGTAGCAAATGTTTTGCAGTATGCCCCCGAACACCGCAGAGATTTCCAGACAAGCGTTCAAATGCATCCTATGTGATTTTTTTATGTAGCCACCTCTCTTGTGTTTATGTGTTTTTCCTGCCTTTTCTCAAGTCCAGACCTTGTGTTTTGTTAACATTACAAACAGGCTGTCTTTCCCCATGTTTTTAAGGAACGGCAGAAAAGTGTAGTGCTTCTCTCACTTCAACCAGGGGATTGCTGACAGCCTTTATAGCCAGAAACCTTTGGTTTTTTGTGTTTCTAGACTTGCTGAGGACTTGGCTGTCAGTTATCTGACAGCTTTAAACTGATGAGAAAAGCTTTCTAGCACCACTGGCACATCAACAAGGCAAAGGAAGTTGAAACAGACTGGCTTTGATTTAAGTTGTTAGTACCAGACAAGCTCACAAATATAATCATTAGTTCTCTAATTTCACTGGCAAATCCTTCCACAGGTCTGGAAAAGCCCCAGAAAGCATTCTGATGTTTTGTAGAGGGATGAATTTAAAACCCGGGATTGAATTCCTGTCATCCAGTAAAAAGTAGTTTTGTTTTTTATGGAGCAAGTTATTCGTAGGAAAGCCAGGTTAGAAAGCAGCCAGGACAGCAGTTTGGCTTCCCAAGTCTCAGGAACTTTTGTAGAGATGACCTCTTAGTCCCTGCTGTAACAATCTCTCTTTTGGATGCCATTAGCGGAAAAGTGATGTCTTTGAATGGTCTCATTGCTTTGATCATGTTCTTTCTGCACCTTTCTGTGCTGAAGAAGCAGTCCCTCTTACCAGAATGCCACCACACTTTCTGCTGTGAGCTGGACGTGCACAGAGATACATGAGTGCATACAGGGTGAAGGGTGTATCAAGTACTGTTGCTTCCTTGTCTCCCAGCTCCTGAAGTGCACAGCTTGCTCCTTAGGTTTTGGAAAGCAAGCAACACCATAGTGAATGGAAGGAGCACTGGTCCCTGCATTGAAAATGTTTTCTTCTACATCTTCTCCCTAACAACTGCAAATGGACAATAAGTGTAGAGAGGGTTTTATGAACTATTGAGAAAGCAGTTGCAGAGATCACCTGCCAAGCGCTACTGTGGAGAAAGCCCTCAGAAGAATTTTTTCAGTTCCTGCTGTCATGATGGCAAGGGAGGTGCAGTTTATGGCTTGGTTTTCAGTGTTAATGAGCAGCTTGAAAGGAGGCAATGGTTTCTCAGGATTTCTGAGCCTCTGGGCATGAATTTAGCTGATGTGTGTCTCCTGGTCAGCCTTGCAAGACACTAGGTCAAGGAAGCAAGGAGCCATTCCCTATTACTAGTGTGGCCTCTCGCCATGTAAAGGTGTAGGGCACAGCGGCAACATGATTCACAGATGCAGCTACAAGCACTTAGGCAGCACAGAGTGGCTTGTCAGTGTGGAAATGTGGCTACAAACTTATTCCTTCAGCACAGGCCAGCTAATGAAGAAGTAAGGGAGCTCCGGTATTAGCCTCCAGTTCACAGCTCAGAGGAAGCTATCCCCAAGGATAGAAAATTGGGCTGGAGTCCTTTGAAAACCTCTCTGCCTCTGTATATTTGGAATTGATACTGATACACAAATTTAGCATTTTGTGCTCAAAAGAAGCATTGAACATTATTCAGCTCCCAGGCCCCAAGAAAATGCCACTTTGGGTTGAGGAATTCCATGCTTGGGCAAAAGACAAGTTTTGCAATAGTAGATGTAATCCCAAAAGAAGATTTCTGGGTAGAAAGCTGAAGATATAGCTACAGAGCCACAAACTCTGAAATCTGTTTCAAGAACATGGCTATCACGCGTGCAGGGTGTGCTTGTGCATGCATTATACTCAAATTAATATGATGAGCACAGGACTTTCCTGATACAGTATAACACATTTATTGGCTTGAGTTGCGGAGCAGTATTTGATCTACAGATGAGAGGGTGATATTTTGTGAGGGATTTTTTTTTAAGGAAGATCCACGTTTGGTGGGCTGCTTCTTTGTTAGTGGTGGCAATTTGAAATGATTTCTAATACTAGAGTTTCAGGGGAGGAATATGTTACTTTCATAATGTTCTTATGTTGTGTGAGAGATTATTTTGTTGATGTGATACATTTTTCACATGTCCTTGTAACTTATCACATGTATTTCAAATGTTAACTGCTCTGGAGATTTGCAACCTCTTCCTGAAACCCAATGCAACAGGGGCAGGCCTTGCTATAAAGACACAGGAGATGCAGGCAAGCTGCAGAAGAGTGTTGTGGGCACAGGGGTCTCTCACTCTGCCTCTCTTTATTTTGAAATTCAGTCCTAGATCTGGAAAATTTTCAAAGTTGACCATATTTAACTCTGAGCCTCTGCTTTCAGAAGTTTGATGGTTTCATGAATCAAGATCTTTAAGTATTAAAAAACCCAAATCAGTTGTCATTAACATGGTAGGTTCTCTATTGAAAGGGTGTGTTTCCTTGTCCTCTGTCTATCCTTGAACATGGATACACAGAGACTGTAATTTCAACCCACTATTATCACAGGATAGCTTGGATTTAAGGAGCAGACACCTTCCAGAGACCCTGTAACAGCACTATGAATACAGTCAGAAATAACTAAAAGAAAATATTTATTTAAAAATGTTAGATTTGTTACATGTTGAGTGTGTTAGCCTGCCTGTAATTTCCACAGATAGAGCAAAGAAACTATCGGGTTTAGAGAAACATTTAAGTAACTGCTAAAAGTTCTTGATGTCAGCTTTTTAAAGGAGGTGCTAACTACCAAAAGTGAGGAACTGTATCTTTTTTTTTTTTTNNGGGGTCTGTCTTTCACTAGTATTTTGAAATCCCCATTTTAGACCAATTATGTTACAGACCTGCATATGGCAACTTACTTCTTGTCATCTCCCCAGCCAACAGAGGTGTTTGCTTCCTGTGCTAAGTATGTAAATGTCTCTAAATTAAAAAGCAATCTATAAAACCTGGCTAGCAGGTAACATGAAGCTAAAATACCATTTTAATGCAGTGGTCTTATAGCTGGAATATATGACCAATGTCATTTCTGAAGCCTGTTGTGTGCAGTTGGAACCCTACAGTCAGATAAGAGGAAAGGTTTTGAACTTGCAAAAAGTCGTGCCCTTTAATCCGAGGCTTCTAATCTTTTGATTTTGCTTTGCCCTGTAGACGACTGAACACACTGAACAAGTGCGCCTCAATGAAACTCGATGTGAACTTCCTAAGAAAAAAGGTAAGGAAACTTCATGAAAAGTGCTGGCTTTGCCCTCGCTTTTGTGATAAGGCTGCCCTGATTTAGTCTTTAAGTCAGTAATGCTCCTAAAAGTAAGTTAAATATATTTGACTTTGAACATACCTGTTAGCATTGTCTGGATGCATGATAATGTGAAATGCTGAATCTTGAAATTATAAATAAAATAGAAACTGTGACTAATATAGCAGGAATAATACTTTGTGTGTTAAAAGGGCCCACACAGTACTTGAACTCTACATATATGCAATTCAAGTTAGTGGATGAAAAGACAGTGCAGTTTCATTAGACTGGATTGTTTGTCAATGCCATGTGAGTGGAAATAGAAAATCCCGCTCAGAAAAAAATTGAATGCTTAGATGAAGATAATAGCTTTTCTTTATTTCTTGTACTGATTGCTTCCTGGATAAGAATAAAATAAACTCTCTCATCCTTATAAGTTCCCGTGTAACATGGGAATTATTTGACCTTGAAGAGTTTCAGCAAGGACTGCACAAACTGCCTATTGACTTTGAGTTTTGTAACATGTCCAGCATTAACTATTGAATTTTCTGGTTTTCTGGTCACAAATTTCCCACAATCCCTTCACTGGTGTACAGTGGTAGTTGTTTTTCCTTTGTAGAGTGTTTGTTCAGTGCTTTTTAAAATCTGACTCTGAGACCTGCATTTTTGACGTCTTTGCAAATTCAGTCCAGTCATACTCTGTTTGGTGTTTGAGGAAATTTGAGCAGAGAACGATTTTAATGTCCAGGCATTCTGCCTTTGGTATATGCCCGTTTGTCCCCTGTGTACTAGCCTCTTCAGGTGGTATTTTGTCCATTCACTGGAGCTGCAGGGACTTCTCTCCACTGCATCAGAGTTTTTCTTGTCTTGGTTTTTTCTTGTCTTGGTTTTTTCTTGTCTTTGGTAAGTGCCAGCACTTTTCACATCAAACACCTACATTACAGCTTAAAAAGTGATGGTAAAATCCCCTGACTACACAATAACTTTATGAATTGGGCTAGTAGGTGCTATAGGAAGAGGCTGAGGTCCTTCAGGAAAAACTAACTCAATTGTTTGTTGACTTGCTTGGAGATATCTCCAGTTTGTGTTCTCTGGTAGTTGTAGTTGTGTTCAAGCAGAGGTACTGGAGTTGCACAAGAGATAGAATTATAAAAAGTAATATATTCTGGTGAACACTGATTGTTCTCTGGAAAATTTGCTTAGTTTTCTGTCCTTTCTTCTCTTCAGCAAGTGTTTTAGGTTTATATGCTTGCTTGCTTTAAGTGCCTTTAAGTGCCTGATTACATTGTGTTAAAAATGGAGGGGTTTTTTTGTTATCTTTGGTTTTTATTATTATTTTTTTTGCTGCCACTCCTTGCTGTTCAGAATTAATTGAAGCCCTCAGCTGCTGTCTTTGCAGGTGATCATTAATTTGTGGTGGAAGAGAGATTGCTGTGCTTGGTACTCTTTCAGAGGCACAGAAGCTAGTTGGGTCCATACCTGCACAAGATCACAAAGAAGCAGAGCACAGAAAAATGTAGAGAAAGCAGAGCTAAAGGAGACTTGAGTCCACAGATACAGAGCAACTGAAAGTAGAAGAGAATTGCGTGAAAAAAGGAGAGGAAGGAGAGCCTGCTGACAGGAGGAGATGTAAATGCAAGTGTAAAAGCCAGAAATTGGGTCGGAAATTGAACACTGAACCAAATAAATCTTTTGCTTTAGATACTGCTTTTCCTAATAGTCTCTATGGTGATCTGAACAATGAAATGCAAAATCAGCTTGCTTTGGAGCTTCAGCATAACAGGTTTGCACAGGACTAGCACAGCTGTTGAAGTGATTCATCAAAATATGGCCAAAACAAGCTGCCAGGCAAGGTTACCGTGGAAGCCAGCACAGCATGAATGTTCCCCACTGCCCACTCTCCCACCCAAACCATTCCCACTGTGGGCTGCTGTCTTCCCCTTGGCTTCATTGAGATGCATACAGAAATCCTCATGTATGTGGTGCAAATATGTCCATAAGTGATTTGGACAGACAGAGATTAGCCTTTGGATTAACTGCCTTCTGCAGCTGTCGATTTATGAGGATTCCTGCCCCCAGCTGGAAAAATGTGGCAGAATTCCACCGCACATAAACCCACTTTTTGCCTTTTGTTAGCATCCCTCTATATCTCAGGCAAGTACACCCTCAGTCAAAAAGCTCTACTATTTTAAATCAACTGTGACAAATCTGTGAATCAAAACCTCTTTCTCTTTGGCAAATGTTACCAGTCACTCCTCAAGAAACTTGCCTCTTCTCATCTTCCCAAACATAATGGTATTAACTGGATTTTGAATATGCTCCAAAGCCGTGCACTTGATTTCACCCTAGGTCAGTAGAAGTAATACAGTCGCTGCTCCAAAATGCCTGCTCCGCCTGTGTCAGATGAATCATTGCTTTCAGACCTTCTCTTGATCTATTGTCCCCATAGCTGGTGACATGTGGGTTGACCAAGTGCTCTCAGCACTTTTTTTTTTTTTTGGACAGTTTCGTTTGTCAGGGCACTCAGATATCTGACAAGAACAGAGGGTCATTCAGGATGTTCGTGGCTTCCAGAATTTCTACTGATTCCATCAGAAGAAAAGCATGTTATGTCACAGGACTCACAGTGCAGCTGAATTTGTAGTGAGTCACCATGGTAGTATTTTGGCATTCAGATATTTCATTTCATATTTCATTGAGCTGCAAATTTTAACACCAAAATCCTCTGTATTTTCTAAGTGGTTCTTGGACAGAATGTAATCCTGTCTTTGTTGCAGTTAGAGGCAAAACTTGTTTATTACCAATACCCATTTCTGTCCATCTCTCTTTCTCAAAAAAAAAAACCAACAAAAAACAACGAACCAAACAAAAAAAAACAAACTCAAAACTTGATTTAAAGTATATTTGCCACTGAATTTATCTCAATTTTTGCCTCCTGCTCTGTGCTCTCTTAGTGTTTCTTGCAATGTCTCTACCACTTTGGCTAGTTTAATCAACTCCAGCTTGTAGAAAATACAGGCTAAATCCTGTCAGTTCATACAGTAATGTCAGTGCAGCTACAGGGATTTGTGTCAGCCAAGAATCTTCCTTAAGGTCCCTTTGGCATATTGGGGTGTACAACAAATTAAAAAAAATATTTTTATCCTATTGGTTGGTGCCATCAATGCTCCAGCAGTGTAGCTGGAGATATAGCTGCAGCTTTGTAGATATAATTACCATTACTAAATATTTAAAATTGCATGCCCTTGTGGTTTTTAAAACATCCACTTTGTGGGATTACTAAGACCACAATAAATGGATTTTTAAGTGCCTGAGGCTGTGCAGTCCTTTGGTCCCTATATGCATGCAGAAAGCTGTGGGGCTCAAACAAAGGTAGAGTTGTCTGATGTGCCATTTCTTCCCTGCAGACAAAATGGCCAAAACAGTATTAGCCTTTTCTAGCCCTTTTCCTCATGCTTCACTAGTTGCTTGATTTTGCTCTCTAACTAGCCACAGACTGCATTCATTCTTGTGAATTAACATCAGCTGCAGGAGCACTGCACACCTCAGCGTTGACAGATAATGAAGAAATGACTAAACTCAAAATTTCATAGCTGATTTAATTTTATGGTTTGGACACCATCTAAAACATCTGGCTGACTTGAAGTGATAAACTGGCAAAAGCTTATGGCATCAGTGAGACCTGGCAGGCTACTGATCCAAATCTCCAGCTTTTGAGGTTTCACATTGTTTAGGGTTTGGGGTGTTCATGTAAAATTTGGTTTACATTTTGAATTAGATAGGCCAGAAGAGATCTAGTCAGAGATCAGAGACAACTTTACCATTGAAATTTCATATAAAAGTACTTCTAATAATAGACTTTTAAAATGAGTGTTTTTCCAGTCCCAAAATAGTCTTTCTGGTTTAGCACTTCATTTTAGTCTGACAGCCTGTCATATTTTACTGCCTTCATACTGCTTCCAAGAATGTGAAGAGCTCTTTGGATGTCATGTAGGTGAAGTTAGTTTGTACAAATGTACAAGAATAATGCAGTATAAACCTGGTTCAAAGTCAGGGAAAGGATACTCATTAGCAACTGTGGGCTTCGCATCCTTAGAGAACACAAAAGTTCGACACTGACTGCGTGCCTCATGTTGAAGATGTGTCTTTTTTGTTTGAGCAAACAGATGAGAAAAATGTCATAGGGAGAGATCCTTTATTTGGATTTTTTTCCAAGACACATGTTCTCTGCATTGCAGAGTAGCTCCTGGAGCTGCCTAAACATAAGCATAGCTCTGTGTGCTGTAGGATGAGAGATGAGACTGGGAAAGGCTGTGGAGAGGTTGGAGGAAGCCAGAGACAGTGGGGTGGGCTGCGGGTCAAGTATGAGGTGCCTCTCATGGCACCAAGGCTGTGAAGACAGTGATTGCCACCTCAACTGTAGATGCTGCCCCATCCAGACCTGATCCTGGCTGCTCCTGCCCACATCCTCACAGCTGCCTTCTCTGTCTTCCTTTGCGTGTCCTCAGACTCACTCTGGGCAACACTGCCAAATAGTATTTTTTTATTGTTCTTTAAAGCATTGTGGCTGTTTATCTGTAGTTATGTTCCTGAAACATAAATCTTGTTAGGTGTATCTGGTCTGTGAAGTTTATGGATGTTTATTTAGTTCTCACTGCAACACTGCGTGCAGCACCAGATATTTGCTGTCTGGGTTTTTTTTTAAATAGCTCACATCGCTGTAGTACCCACCTACTTCCCCATCTTTACTGTGTGTATCTTAACAGCATCCCTGCAGTTCCCTCTACTTGGACCTTTCAAAACATTTTATTTTCTATATGTCACTATGGGTATCAGTCCTACACAAGTCAGTGCACAGACAATCCACAGAAGCCAAGAGGTATCAGAGGGGCTCCTAATGCGGAGCAGGATTTTATTCCTTTCTTGTTAGGATATTCGCAGTCTTACAATTAAATGAAAGAGGGTGTTATGAAAAGACTGATGACCAGTCTTTCATAAACTAGGTGCAGAGAGACTTTGCCACCTGTTGCTCACATGGAGCAGCACAGTCACATTAATACAAATAACAAGTTAAAGCACCTGCTTTTAACATGTGCCACTTGCTTTTTTTCAGAGTGAAGATTCAGATGAAGAAGACCTCTGTGCTATCAGTAATAAATGGACTTTCCAAAGAACAAGCAGACGATGGTCTCGGGTGGACGACATTGATGCTTTGCTTCACCGATCAGACAGACATGGATCTTCTGGGGACATTAAAATGAAAAATACAACAAGCAGTGAGAGCGTTCTTACTGATCTGAGTGAACCGGAGGTCTCATCTATTCACAGCGAGAGCAGTGGGGGCAGTGACAACAGGAGTCATTCTGGCATCGGCAGCACTGCCAGGGAGACCTGCGACTGCTCTGGCCATCATGATGTGGAAAACACACTGCTGCAAGACTCCACTGCCATAAACACTGCCCTGTTCCCCAAGGACAACTTGAAGAATGAAAAACCAGCACGAACCAAAGCAAAAACCTTTCTAAAACGCATGGAGACACTAAAAGCGAAAGGTGTGCATGGAAAACTAAAAAGCTCAGGAAGAACAGGTCCTCTAGAGATAAGTGGACCAGTTCTCCAGTTTGAGCCAAAGTCCTTGAAAGACATGCACTGTGTACAGATAGTCAATGGTGATCTCCAAAACTTTGGACAAGATTCAGTCAAAAGAGGACTTTCCTTTTCTGCCAAATCCAGCAGTGACAGCAGTCAGTCCGAAAATAGCAGCAGTGGGGTGAGCACGCCATGTTTGAAGGAACGCAAATGCCACGAAGCAAACAAGAGAGGTGGGATGTACCTGGAGGACTTAGATGTCCTGGCAGGAGCAGCCTTACGGCAAGTTGTGGACCAAAACCGCAAAAATGATTTTCATTCCCAGGAGAACTTGGTTGTGCATATTCCCAAGGATCACAAACCAGGGACCTTCCCAAAGGCACTTTCTATTGAAAGCCTCTCACCTACAGACAACAGCAACAGTGTAAACTGGAGGACAGGCAGCATCTCTTTGGGAAAGAAGAACTGCTCCATGCCAAAAGAGTCTGGATTGATGGCTTGTTGTCCTAAAGAGAGCAGAATTAGTATTTATGACAATGTGCCAGGTTCCCACTTGTATGCTAGTACTGGAGACCTCCTGGACTTAGAGAAAGATGTTCTTTTTCCTCGTTTAGATGACATTTTGCAACATGTCAATGGACTTCAGGAGGTAGTAGATGGCTGGTCAAAGAATGTGTTGCCAGGTCTGCCAGTTGATGACGTGTCAGTCAGGGAATCTCAATCGTTGCCTTTCCAGTCGCCTACACAGATCACTCTTGATTTTGAAGGAAACTCTGTCTCTGATGGCCGGACCACACCAAGTGACATGGACAGAGATGGAACATCCCTGAATGATTCTGAAGCCACTGGTGTTAGGGACAGGAGAGATTCTGGGGTGGGAGCATCGCTCACAAGGCCAAGCAGGTAAGTAGCAAAATTTTGTACACAAATCGATAGACTGTGAAACACAATATAATGAACCAGATGCTCTCAGCTTGGGAGTCAGAAGGCGCAGGGTACCATTACAGTTGTACTCATCCTGTATGGGGGTGGGGAATTCTTGGGTAAAGGTGGGACTTCAGGAGAAGGGACATCCTGCTGTGGAGATTCTTATATGGATTCAATGCAGAATTGGTTTAATAGAGCAACTCAAGGAATTTTTTTATCCCTTGATCTATCGATTACATAGTAGAACCTGTATATGTTGTAGGATGTATTTTCAATTTGTCTTCAAAATTGTGCACCCACATCTTTATGCATCAGTAACATTATGCACTCTTTAATGCACTGGTCTGCTTTCAAAATGTGTCCCTTTGTGCTCAAAGAGAACTTCCCTGCCTTAGTCCTTCACATGGTGAAATGATGGTATACAACTGACTTCTTAAAGTGAATTGACTTAGAAGTGAAAAGTGGGATTTTGTTAATAGTTTGCAAACCTGTTTTAAGTCAGAGAGTTCCTGTTGAGCCAGAAGCAAGATCCTGGGTAAAGGCAATAATGATTCCATCCTGTTGTGTGTAGGGTGGCTTTGTAAGTGCAAAACCAGGAAGAATATACCTGGTATTTTCTGATCTGCTGTCAGTCTTGTCACTTCCTCACAGAGAATTCTGTCATGCCATGGTTAACTGCTGCCTGTGCTTGCTCACTACCATCACAAGCAAGCGAACTCAAGGAAACTACTGAGTAAATGAGCAGTGCCAAAGATTTTAGGATTTGAGCCAGAACTCATGTTTAGCAAAACAAGAAAATGAAACTGATTTTGTTTCTGATTAATCTAGTATATAGAGAAAGTGCATTGGAGTAAGAAGAAGATGTGAGTGGCTCAATAGCTTGGTGATTACAGCTCTTGCTAAGAAGACACAGGGTTCAATCCTTTTTTTTCTAAAATATACTTCAGTATTTAATAACAGGGATGTTTGGAGAACATCACGTCTAAATACGTTGGCGGTCAGGTTGGTCCCAGGTCCCCCCTGGGACGTGGGACCAGGCATCAAATCCCAGTTCTGAGTCATACAGAGAACATTTGAATCTGGATCTCCCACATCCTGTTGGAAGTGTGTGGGCTTAAGGGCACAGCAGGCAGCACTGCTTCTCCGAGTATGTGGACAGGACCCCCACCCATTTGTGAATCTAACATTCAGAAAGCAAAACTCAGGCGTTTCCAAAATTAAAGAGATTGAGTAAATTGTTTATCTCCCAGGTACATTTTATTTCACTTGACACACCACAAGCCATAACATATGCATGTACGTTTACATATGTTTTATATATTGCCCAGCCCTATCTCACAGTATACCATCTTTTCTGCCAAATTGAAGCAGCTGTCTGAGTTTTCTATTGTTTCTTTTCCTAAAGGCGATTACGATGGCATAGTTTCCAAATCTCTCATCGCCTGAACCACTCTGTTGCATCACTTCACATCAGCAATCAGTCAGCAGCCCAAATGAATCTACTGCAAAAATTCTCTTTGCTTCGTCTTACTGCCATCATGGAAAAATACTCCTTGTCAAACAAACATGGTTGGACCTGGTGAGTAACATCGATAACTGGAAAAAGAGCCATTTTTAGAAGAAAATAGTGACTCCTAATTCTGTTACTCTGATAGTAAGTAAATGCAATTAGAAGGAACAACTGTAGGATTTGAAACTGTCCCTTTTAATCCACTGCTGACTAATGACTCACTGGCAAAGTCAGAAATAGATCCTGGAAATCTGATTTCATTCCTGTGCTCTAACAGAGTGACAACCCTGGCCTTTCTAACAACACTCCAGTTCCAGAAAAATAAACAGGAGTAGGAAAGGGTGATTAAAAAGTAGGAAAAGTTTACAGTAAGTCTTACCCAGAATTCGTTTTGTGAATCGAAAAGAAACAGCTGCTGCTGATACTTTATGTATTTTATATTGGTTTGTTTGTGCTTTAAAAGAAGGATTAGAACAGTTGTGGGACTTTTCTCTACAGATCAAATGATGCAAACTTTAGTCTGTGTTAGAGGAAGCTTACAACCCTGACAGCTGTAACAGCTACCTGGTCACTCAGGGAGTGGAGTGAAGGGCAGATGGATGTGAATGCTCAGTGTGGCTCCTTCTGTAGCAACTGGCTACAGAAACCTGCACATTCCATGGTATACAAACTCCACAGACAGAGGTATGCAAGACATGGAAATGAGCATACATAAGAGTTTATAAGTACCTGAGAAATAATCCAAAGGATAACAGAAACTTTCCCTAATACACCAAGACACAGAGTGCAGATATAGTATGACTTGATATTAACATGGTGATTTTCATGGTCAAAGCACCTCACCAAAACCCCATCTGTGAGCTAGATAAGTTTCCCTTTAGAAATGAAAAAACAGATGTGAGATTCACCTCACTAACGTCAGCCATTATGAAAAGCTAAAAATCTAATCTGTTACAGCTCTAATCTGAGAAAGTTGGGTCAGCTGTTTGTGGTCAGAGGAAAAAGACAAGCAACTCCAAAACAACTCATTATACCCAAGCCTGAGGGTTTGAGTCATCCTCTAGAGGTGTCTTTCTCCAGAATTGCTATAGAGGTAGTTCAGACTGATAACTCATTCTAAATCTCTGTTAGAGAACTAAAATTCAGTAAGATTAAACCTCATTTCGCTGTTCTCCTTTGGTGCAGCTCCCTGTGGTTAGCTGACAGTGTCTGTACTGAAATGAATCTCACCTTCACCAGCTTCAAATAAACAGACTAGAATACAGCAAATTCTAGATCCTGCTGTTTGTACAATGTTTTCATCCTGAGAAATATTTCTTCAGTTTGTATAATCAGTCACTAAGGATTTGTAAGAGTGGGACTGTAAATAGCTGTGAAGTTATATGATGTACTTCTTCAGTAGGTAATTTAATCTGAGTTTTGTCTCCTTCCCTCACAGATGAGAAAAATCTTAGTCACATTCAGGTCATATTCACCCTTTTTTATTTTAATTCCACGGCAGTGATGCCTCCCACAAAGAGAATCCAGTTTGTTCTTGTTTTCATCATCATTTTTTGAAGAAAGCAAGCTCACTAGCTTCACTTGAGTTACTAGACTAAAATAAATCATAAAAAACAAGGGATGAATCTGGCACATAGGGATTTTCTACTATCATTTCCTATTGTAAATTGTTAGTCAGTAGAAACACGAAATCATGTGACTGGTACTATAGTGACTCAACCTGTTAGAGGACTGAACCTTCTTTTCTATCAGATACCCTCCCCACTGCAGTTTGCTGTGCCATTTCTTTGAGTCCCTAAAGGATTCTTTAAACCATGCTGGCTGCATAGTAAAAGTGTTTTGTCAAAGATTGTTATGCTCTATCTTGGAAACAGAGGCTATCCACTTATTGAAGCTGGCAAGAAATTCATGGATTGTACAGATTGTAAGGTGTCCATGTATTGTGCATTAAACATTATTTCACTATCTTTATAAAAGAGGCCCCACATACCAATTTCTGTCAGTAGCGTTACTCAGAGAGACAGTGTAAATACCCTGATATTTTCATGCAGCCTGTTCATGTTAATTTTCAGGTCTGTGCCAAAGTTCATGAAGAGAATGAAAGTCCCTGACTACAAGGACAAGAATGTCTTTGGTGTGCCTCTGATAGTTCATGTCCAGAGAACAGGACAACCTCTTCCCCAGAGCATACAACAAGCACTTCGCTACTTACGGAGCAACTGTCTAGATCAGGTATGAACTTCACTCCATGGACTTGGTTGATTATTTTTCTGTAAAGATGCTTTAAGCAAGCAATGGTGAGCTTTTTTGTACTTAGTGCCAGGATTATTTGAAGATTATCGTACCTCACATTGGGCCCAAATCTCTTGTGATTTGATACTTGGTTCCAATCCTAACGATTTGCCATTTTGAGATCTGTATCCAGCTAAGCTGTTGAATTCTTACAGCTGCAACAGTCCTGCTGATTTGTATACCATAGTCTACTTCAAATAATGATGTGAGATCTTCGTGTCTCTTGAAACAGACCTGGGAAGATCAGGAGGCCCAGCTTTTACCTGCATCTGTTCTGCTTATGCTTGACTGTTGCCAGTGAGGGTTAACTGCATTCACCATTTCACAAGATATGGTACAAAAGGTTTTATTTACTTAGCAAGGAAAGAAAAGTCCAAGAATAGAGAGCAAACTCAGCAAAATATTCCAAGTATTCTGTTGACAGAGTCAGATATATCCAGATAGTTAGGTCAGCAGGGGTTCAATGCCAAAGCCATTATGGTGCATTGCCTTTTATAGAGTTCTTAGCTACAACAAGCCAGCTGAGACACCCTCATGCTCAAAGTATTTCAGATTTTTTTATTCCCTTTAGTTACAGAGCAGGGACATACTAACTGTATTTTTACTGTTCTTCCCCTAAGGATGAGGATATGTATTTTTATGAACATAGGACTGGGAGAGACCCCTAGGCTGATTATGCTCAGTCCTCTGCTGTTACTGACCTCAATGTCATATGACCTCTTCCATAACTGCTTTTAGATAGTTGTAAGTTCAAAAGGACCAACTAGCATTTTACTCAGCAGGCTTTTCTGCTTTTCTAGGTCTGAGCACATAAAAAGGGTGGAAATAGTCTGTTCTAAATCTTCGCTTTTTCTGATCACCATTCTGATTGCTGTTCAGGTTGTTTTGTTGGCTGATAGTCATCTTCTCCAAAATTGAAATCTAAAAATTAGATGTGTTGCTGGGAATCACAACCATTTTCCTTTGCAGCCAGTGGGAAAGACACATGTCCTTCCTATAACTTCTCTCTGTAAAGAGATCCTGTGGTGGTCAGACCTTGACATCTAACTCTAAGGTGTCAAAAGTGAAGTGAGATGAGTTCTGCCAACCATATGTAGTATGAGAGCCAAGGGATGGGACAAATAGCTTGTCAGAAAAGTATTAATTAGGGGTGGAAGGAAAAGATGCATAGAGACAAGTAGAAACAAGGTATTTAGTAAGTAACATGCCTGGTTGCCACAGTGGTCATCTGGGTCTGTGTACTGAGCTAGGAAACCCAGTGTAGGAAGAAAAATAATGCAGCAAGCCTGGAATCAGTGATGAGATTGGAGGAGGAGACACTTGCCCAAGTAAGAGGAACAGGAGATGTAAGGATAGGGCTTGTCAGCCAATAAGCAGAGCAATAGGAAGAAAGAGAAGAGAGGGGATAAATGGAGGAGAATGTAAAAGGAGGTGTAAAACCAAAGAGAAAGAAAAAGGTCTTGAGAGATGTGAGGAAGTCAAAAGGAGTGGGAAGTCTCAAATATCTTTTCCAAGAGGGAGGGTTTACTTGCTGGGAAGCATCAGAGCTACTTGAAGGGCCATTTCAACTCAGCTTGCATTTCCACTCAGAGTGGAATTGGGAAAATATTCAATAGAAAAAGAAGGAGAAGTACTGATAAGGACCATTTAAAATACCTTTTCACCAAAATCCTTTCTAGGTCAAAACCCTGCAGGCAATTCAGCTGCTCTCTTTACAGTTACACCCTTTGTTCTCATTTAATTCAAAGTCTCGTAATACCTAGAGAGAGGTCTGAGCAGCCTCCAGTTTCCCCCAGCATCTTGCTTATGTGTCTCTTCTGTGCGCTGCAGAAGGTGGTCTAGAGTCCTGAGCAGGCATCAGAGCTTCTACTGCACACACTTGGGAAAGTTGAGGTTGCTCTAAATCATTGTAAGGCCTGGCTCCTGCTACTGAAATGCCTAAGATGGTATGAGGAGCTTCACCATTATTTGGAGGACATGTTATTCAGTTTCAACTTGTGAAATACAAACTGTTTTGCCTTTTTCAACTGGATTTATATTTCTGTCGTACATCATATGGCTACTTGCAGGGTAGATGATCCATAACATGATGATAGTAAAGAGATTGGGCCAGACCAGCCTCTGGATTTATAGTCCCATTACATTTACAGAACAAGTCTGTAATATTGCAGAACAGAGCCTAAAACATCTTTTTCTACCAAGTGAAGAACTGCTCTATTTTGATGAATTATTATTTTTTCCATGAAAAAAAAAAAGAAAAAGAAAAAAGGAAATAGGAGTTTGGATAAATATCATTTAACAAAACCAGAGGTCTGGAGTAGAGTAGTGTGCAACGGGAGATTGTGTGGATGAGATTTGACATCTGACCTCTCAAATCAGACTTAGCTGGAAGTTTTTAAATGTTCTTTATACCAGCAAGGACACTTTCCATCAAAAGCAGATAACTGAGCCTCTGCTCTCACATTTATCTACCACAAGCCAAAACTTTATTTTTTGGACAGAATTAGGAAGTGTCCTTCTGTATCTTCAGAAGACTTTCTAAGAGGGAAAAAGGATTTAAAAAGAAGAAGGGAAAGGGAAAGGAAAAAATAGATAAAAAGAGCTGGATGCTCTTTCTTGTATTCTCTTGTCAGAAACAAGAGCATAGCTTCACTTGTGATCATAAATACAGTACATAGGGCACACTTCAGTTCTCTACTTCCTATACATAAACTTAGCTCACAAACAATACTAAATTCATCAATAAGACATAGAAGAGCTTTCTCACAGCCAGTATGGTGTAGCAGTTCGTCCATATAAATAAATATACCCCCTCACAGAGCTGCAGAGTGTGTGATTTAAGTAATTAGTGTCATTGATGTGTGAGTTAGTGTAAGTCCTAAATACCATACAATTGAGCATAGGAGGTGTTCTAGGGAGAGGAGGGTCCTATGTGAACTCTGTGCTGCTTCTTACTTGGAAGCAAGTGGAAGAAGACCACAAGGCGTTATTTCCTTGCCTGTACAAGTTTGTTGATGGACTATGCCATGAAGGAAGATGCACTGATCACCAGAAAGACAGCTGTCACAGAGGAACAGGAGCATATAATTCCAAACCTGAAATGTGCCTTTCCCATAGATCTTTCTGAATATATCACCTTTTCCCCTGCAAAACTGAGGGGAAACAGTGTTAACACTTCCCAAATGAAACACTGTAAACTGACTTGGGAATAAATAATGTGGTTTAGGCTCAGGAATTTGCCCTGGGGGAATTCTGCTGGCAAGAAGGACAAGAAAGGGCAGAACTGCCTTGAAGGCATCATTTGAAGAATTACCACTTCCTTTCAAATAGAAAGCAAATAGGATAAAAATGTATCTTAGTGGCACTGCACAAGTAATCCGTCTGTGGCCCCCACCTTCAAACGATGCTTTTCAGTGAGATTTGGGAGAACTCTTGGAAGCAGAGTGCAGGAAGGGGAAAAAAAGTTTTGGTCTTGATTTTAAAGCTCTACCAGGACATACTAATCTTTTGCCACAGCATTTATTACTTAGCTAAGCAAAATATTTTCTCGTTAGTCTTCGAAATACATACCCAAATAAACATGAGGAACCAGATTCTCAGCTGGAGTAAATCAACAGACAGTCACCCAAGCCAAGCAAGCCACACTGATTTATATCAGCTGAGCATCTTGCTTAAACTCTTCAGGCAGCAGGGAAACCATGTGCACTCTGAACTCTCCCTCTAGAATGGGACAGAGAGCAGCAGTGTTATTAACCCTTACAGTCCTGCATGTGCTTGCCTGCAAGACTTGGGGCAAGTCATGACCATCATATTTGCACCTTTTCCTTGTTCTTGCCTAGAGTAAAATAAGGAACCCAAGCTTTGGTCATGATCAAAGTCCCCCATAAGCGATTTATGTATAAATAAATATTTTTTTTAAATGGCATTTTCTTTTTTGCTTTTTCAGGTGGGTCTGTTTCGAAAATCTGGAGTGAAATCCCGAATCCAGGCCCTGCGGCAGATGAATGAGAGCTCCCCAGAAAACGTCATCTATGAAGACCAGTCTGCGTACGATGTGGCAGACATGGTAAAACAGTTTTTCAGGGACTTGCCAGAACCTCTCCTCACAAGTAAACTAGGAGAGACTTTTCTGCACATCTATCAATGTAAGTTGATGTATTTCTATTATTATAAACAATTAGAAAATACTGTATATTATATAGTAATATACTGTAAATAATTTTGGTGTGTTAGCACTGGATGGGATTCTTTCTGCTCACCTTTGATATACATAAAAAAACCTCTCTGCCCTCAAAATCTTTCACTAATGGATTTTTAGAACCACCTAAAGGTTCCAGTGTCAAATTTAGTGGAAAGGCAACCTCCAAATATTAAGAAGATTTGAAAATATCAGCCTCACAATCAGGAGGAAGCCAGAAGAACAGGCTACTGTGGACATAAAAAGCATGAAGACATATTTTTGTCAGATTTCTTTAAAATGTGGGCCCATTTCATGCAGACATTTCAATATAAGTGAGTCTTCTGAGCATGGAGAAGTGGTTTTGACAATGAGAACATGTGCCTATGCAGTCCCCTTCTTTGCTGTGACTTTCAATTATTTGCTTTTTCATTACAGTCAATAAAATGTATATGCAAAAAACAAGCTGCCTTCATGTAGATCATCAGCTCTATGTGAAAAGCTCATAGAGAAAGAAAGAAACCAGAGGATTTCTTCTTTCCATTTCAGCATAAGCAATCTTGAGCAAAATCTGAGACTCAGATGCATCAGAATGATGAAAATCCCTGTAGAACAGGAAATGACTGTGTGACTCTTCTCCAGACTGAGGGGGAAACAAATAATGAGGGAAACGCTGAAAAGCCAGAGGAATTAGAGCTTTATCCTGACAATGTCCATTATGAAGGCCGGTCAGCCAGCACTCTGGCAGATGCAGAAAAGCCTACCCAGCCAGACTAAGCCAAGTAATTGGAAGCACTAAAGAGAAGTGTGTCTAGTCTTTTCACTTGCAGACATTTCAGCTGCCAAAACAATAGAAAGACACTTTAAAACACTGTATAATCCCAGTGCTTAAGAATCTCAGTTACTTCCGTTGCTTCCCTTTACTGTAAAAATCTGTCTGTGGCACATAGTCACTAATGTATTTACCATCCCACTGTCTGTAGCTGGTAGGGAATGCTGTGATTCTGCATGAGAGAGACAGCATTGCAGATAAATTTAGTGGATTTGGCCATACATGATGTCTCAGGATACCAGTGAACTGAAACAGTTAGTGCCTCTCCCTCGACCATTACTTCCCCCTCTTCTTTCCTGTTCACCAGTTGCAGGTCTTGTCTGCCTACACATACACATTAATAAGCTCATTCAAAAAAGCAACAGGAATTCTGGCTGCTAATAAAATCGAAGTTTCCACTATGTTTCCATAGTGAAGTGGCCAAGGAGAAGATTATCCACTACAAGGACTACATGTCCTTGGAAACAAATCACCTTTAAACTATTGCTTCATGAAAATTGGGGATGTCGTGTCTTGGCACAGAAGAGACTGCCTTCTTGCCAATAGAAGAGAGACATGGCAGATCCCAGTGTCACCAGCATAAGTAGGTCCATAGCCAGGACTCCCCTTTTCCAAGACAGGAGCATGGTGTTAGGATTCACAACAGCCATGAGGCTGAATGGTGAAATACTGATACCAACCAACAAAAAATGTAAAAAGATGCATGGGCTGACTCTGTAATGTGTGTGGTACTTCAGCGAGAAGTCTGAATAACTCTTCTTTACGCGGGTCAGAGGGAAAAATACTGTGCTAGGAGAGATTTTCTTGAACTGCACCAGTAGTTTAAAGGATTTCACAAAGACTTGGAGATGGGTTGGTTTAAACCAAGGTAGGAACAGGAAAAGATGGTCTCTGTAGGCACTGGAGAACATGTTTGTATTATGAATGAGTAGCAGTGCGGGTTTTTTTTCCGTGTGACTAACAGCAAATACATTTTTTCCTTTTAGACAGTACTGACAAAACTCTTTTCACTGAAAGAAAAATGTTGAAAATTTCTGAGATACCAATTGTATTTCATAATGTCTGCAATTAAACTAATCCGTAGCTGGGAGTTTTTCTTACCCTTCTTTCTGTTCAACAAATTGTTAACGTGAAGTTAGGAAAGATTTTTCCTCTCTTAGTGTGTTGTCAGGGGATTTCTGATTTTCTGGAACTCACTAAAGATATTTTTCATATATCCGAAACCTTTCTCATATATCCAGAATTGTTGAATTGCTGTAACACAGAGGATTTGGGATGAGATGATTAGTGTAGTAGTCTTACTTGGCATAGCATTGATGAAACTTTCTCCATTTCCCTAAGACTCTCAGTTGTCCTAATGCTTACCTATGACTTGAAGGGCTGGCTGGTCTCCTTTATGTACCAGACCCAGCAGAGCAACAATAAAGGGGGAGAGAGGGATTACGAGAGTGCAATGTGGAAAGAAAAGACACATTGCATGGATTTAGTGAAGGCTTCTCTGACTTCTCAGAAAGACCTGGCCTTGCTGCTTCTAGAAACTTTAGAAGCACTGGGCTATGTTCATTTCGTCATTCATGTCTGAGAGCTTTTAAGATAAAGTGCTTGTACAAGGCTACCAGTCAAATCTTAAAAGCTGGCTGTTCCCTCTACTGTAAATCTGCTTTTGTTCTTCTTCCATTCGATTATATAGAGCATATGTAATGCCCAGAGGAGGGCTTGAAGTCCAAAATGAGAAAACTTATGGTTGTTTTAGAAATGAATCTGTCTGAGGTGTTCTTTAAGCCTATCCATTACTTCTTTCATTAAACTCTTTTATGGTTTAGGACACAGAGGTAAGTGTTTTCCTGAAGCTTCCCTAAGATGTTTGAACTGTCTTCCCAGGGGACAGAAGAGACCTGAAAAATACCATTTAAAAATATGAGTACTGAGCACTGCTCTCCCTTCATAAAGTTTAAGTGAAGTTCAGTCTTTCTTGGGAACAGCCTTTCAAATAGAGAAACACAGTGGCAAGCTGTGCTTCACAGAAGAGCAAAAACAGCAGCTCTCCAGAAGCCAGCTGGTCTCTTCTCCTTTGTCCCCTGTCATCTGTGTCTTCAGAAAGCCATTACCATAGAATTATAAAATCATTCAGGTTGGGAAAGATGTCTAAGAGCATCAAGTCCAACCATTAACCTAATACTGGTAGGTCCACCACTGAAATATGTTCCTAAGCACCACATCTACATGCTTTTCTGAACACTTGTGGGGAGCGTGAATGCCTGTGCTAACTCTATCTCTGTGGCTCCTTATCTGACCCTACAACTGACCCCCTGAACGTCACTTTCTTTTCCTCAGATGTCCCCAAGGAGCAGCGGCTGCAGGCGGTGCAGGCTGCCATCATGCTGATGTCCGATGAGAACCGGGAGGTTCTGCAGACTCTGCTGTGCTTCCTGAGCGACGTCACCTCCGTGGAGGAGAACCAGATGACTCCTATGAACATAGCTGTTTGTCTGGCCCCCTCCCTCTTCCATCTGAATATAGTGAAGAAAGAAAGCTCACCAAGGTATGTTTCTTCTCAACACTATAAATAGTCATAGCCTTAATACAGAGTGGTGCTTTCAGTGCTATATACAGGATAATTTTCCAAAGCATCTGCTTTCCAGCACACATTAAACAGGGCATGGCTTCAGCGAGAGGGGAAAACCCACGCTACAGAGCCAGAAGCACACTTGTTTTCACAAGCCCAGCAGTCATTTCTGGCTGGCTGTTGAGAATATGCAGTGCCTGCTTTCCAGGCAAAGTTTTCAGTGGGGCAATAGTGAGTTTTGCATGAGTAATGTTGACTTCTGTGAAGGAAAAGGGTTGGATTTTGCTGTGGTTGAAGTCAAAGACCGACCATGTTTTGAAGGATTTTAGTATGTAGATTTTTAATGAGTGGTTTTTCACTTTCAATTTTTTAGCTACATTCTGCCATTTGGGAAACCAAGTTTATTTCAGGTCACGTTAAAATGATGTGTAGCATGGTGAGTGTAGACTAAACAGGGCACAAACCAGGTTAAACATTAGTGATCCCTCCTGACTTTTTTTTCATCCATCTGGTCCAGAATGCACTGAGACTCCTGGTAATGTACATGTGTAACCAGTGTCTGAGCAAGTGCTTAGAGCAGTAACAATGTAAACCACTTTACAACACGTCTGTTAAAAATCCATTTCAAAATGTGCAACACATAATGCAGGATATGCATAACCTTTCCTGCTTTTACCTTTGGCTTCAGCAATATTTTAGGTAAACATTGTTCCTTTAAAAAAGGCCCAACAGTCTGAACAGCCTTTGTGATAAATAAAAACTAAAGATAGGTTTTCCTCTCCGGTGTTCGGAACATCCTGCTGCTGTTTGCTTTCATATTAAAAAGATTCAGCTCTTTTTACCTGAGATACTGAATTCAATTACAGAGTAATACAGAAAAAATATGCAACAGGGAAGCCAGATCAGAAGGACCTCAGTGAAAACCTGGCAGCTACTCAGGGACTTGCTCACATGATAATGGAATGCAACAAACTTTTTGAGGTGAGTGAGAGACTCAAACAGCATTATTCATGGCCACATAATGCAGCATCCTTTGAAGTATTTATGTTTATGCTTACATTTTCTGCCTTGTATTAGCTAAGAGATTGATGGTGCCTCACTTATTTGTAAACTTGCTGCATCAAAAGTTTATTTATCTCATTTCTTTTAACTGTTCTCTTCTAGTGTTCAAAAGATGGAGGGTAATTATTCAGTGACAGTTTTCAACTCAAATCGCTGGATTATGAAATTTTAGCCTAATTTAAATCAAAATCTACTGGTTTAAAATTTCATTTTATTACAATGTTTTTAACACCTCAGTTAAAACTTATTGATCTCAAAAAGAAGAGTTCATACACTTTATTTCCGTGTCATGCAATAAGATTAAAATCACGTAGGGAGATGCAGTCATTCCTGTAACTACTTATACTGCAGCTGGAAGAGAGATAATGCTCATACCTCCCTTCCCCAGAAGCACAAGGCAGTGTTTCTGAGGGCTAAAGGAGTAACACAGTTGTATTAACATCCAATTGATCAGTCTAATATGGTTCTGCATGAGGAGTGCTGTTCTGTGCCAGGGACTGTTTCATTAGACTACTTTGATTTTTCATCTTGCATAAAGACAGAAATAGGTATACATTTTACAGATTATAGGCTCAGTGAAATTGAATGCTGAATGGTCCTTCAGCCTAGAAACACATTGCCTTAAGGAAAAGTTCTCAGCAGGAGGTTTTCCCTGTGTGTTTTCCCTCCCTTCTATGGCACAGGTCCCAAACGACATGGTCACACAATCCCGAAACTCCTATGTTGATGCAGAGGTGCATTCGCCCACCCTGGACGAGCTCGGGAAACAAGTGGATGAGGAAGGAGGCAACTATCAGATGTACCTGGAAAATCTCATGCAGAATCTCCAGAAAGAAGCAAAAGAGAAATTCAAAGGATGGGTCACGTGTTCCAGTATAGAGAACACAGAACTTGCCTACAAAAAGGTGATTTGGGGAGGTGTGGAAGAAGCAGTAAAGAAATGAAGGCAAATACAGCCTAGCTTTGGGACACCTGCACATGTTGCATGACTAAATACACACCCTTCTTTCTGGAAGGGCACACTTCTTTTATTTTTGTTTTTGTTTGGTTTTTTTTTTTTTTTAAAGACTACTAAAAGCAGTTAAAATGTAATATAATAGTGTTTCAAGTCAGATTTCAGGAAAAGGACGCTTAGGTCTCCAAATAGAAAAGTAAGTGATGCAGCAAACAACACAACCAGAGGGCAAGCTGAAACAGTGAAAAATAGAGAACATTACCTGAGTAAGCTCTTTGACTGGAGGACAGGCAAAGTTTCTGAGCAGCTCCTGATGTTTGCCACCAGTTTGGAGAACACAACCGGAATAGATATTACAAAACCTTTTCAGGCTGCCTTTTCAAAAACCTTTTCAGTGCTTTATTAGCCATGCCAGCCATATGGCCAGTTTTATCCCTGATCCTCTTGTCCTTGATATGGATGGATTTTTTTATACTACAGCTTTTTTGGAAATTTCTGAACTTGTTCCAGCTCCATCACTTTTGCAGGGAAAGCTAGACAACTGCAGTCAGGAGGAGGGTGCTGCAGTGTCCCCACAGACAGTGGAGTTCAGGGCTGCTGGAAATGCAGTAGCAAAACAGAGGTCTCCAAACCAGTAGCAGGTAGTGAGAGGGGAGGATGGATTAGGAGTGATACTAGTTAAGTAGGGGAAGGGCACTGGAAGGAATGTGGGATCTGGATGGTGAGGGGGCCAGAGGCAGCATTACTCCTATTTGAGACAGTGCAACCCTTCTGTCAGGGCAAAGAAACTGCAATTACTCTGGTTTGTAGCCAGCTCCTGTGAGTGACCTCTGCAGGGAGGGACTGCGGGAGGCTGGAGAGGGACTGACAGGGCTCACGTGGGAGCAGGATATGGAAGAAGGGAGAGAGTGAGAAGTGAGGGAGTGAGGTCAGAGATCAAGAGCATGTGAGACTACAGAGGGAATTGGAAGTCTCTGCTGCTCTAGGGTTGGGGAACTGGGGAACTGAGCAGTTTGGGGACAGTTATAACAACATGAAATAATTTAAGGTGGGAGGGATGGAAGGTGGGTTTCTGGAAAAACAGTCCTGGGTCTGTGGGAGGTACTAGAGGTTTCTGGAGCACTGACAGTGGTATGTAAGGATGCCAGGGTAGGGAGGGGTTAGAAAAGCTGGGCTTGCAAGATCCAGTGATTACAGTTAACTTGTTTACTGCCTGAAATTTGACCCCAAAGACCATGCAGAAAAGCTGTATATGTAGAATCTAGGATATTCACCTTGTGCATAGCCCAGCACTTACTCCTCCCCTTATTGCATGCTGTGGAAGTGTTTAAAGAAACAGGATCTGTGAGCAAGGAAGAGTTACCAAGCAGTCTGTGCTCTTCAAAAGGCATTTTCCCAGTACCTCCCTTGGAGCTATTTTGAGGCGCAAACATCTCTGTACCCGACACATAACTGAATCAACATATGTTCTGCTCTTCCACCAACTAACCAGAAGGGTTAATGGACCCTCAGTCACAGGTAGTGTATCAAATTGCCCAAGGCAGTTGCTTTGTTTCAGCCCAGGGTTTCAGTCTCTCACATGTGTGTGCAGAAATAAGAACATATTTTTCATCACACTTAGGATGCTTGGGGTTGAAAAAGTGTCTGTCACACCAGAAGTAATACAGAACATCACTGGCACTATGGGAACTAGCCCAGATATATACTGTTGTGAGAACAGTTTTCCATCCAGGACTAGTGTGCATATGTTTTCATATGCAGCAGAGCATCAATAGCAATTAGTGATTAGCAGGGAAATATGAATGCTCTGAAGCTGAAGTCAGACACACACATTGAGATTTTGTCCTCAGTTATCGCTGGCTGAAGGTAAGCATATAAATCGTGGGGGGTTGTGTTCTTGGTTACTTTACTCCAGGTTGGGGATGGGAACCCACTAAGACTTTGGAAAGCCTCAGTTGAAGTTGAAGCCCCCCCATCAGTTGTCCTGAACCGAGTGCTGAGAGAGCGTCACCTGTGGGACGATGACTTCTTGCAGTGGAAGGTGGTGGAGAGCCTGGACAAGCAGACAGAAGTTTATCAGTATGTTTTGAACAGCATGGCTCCTCACCCCGTCAGAGACTTCGTTGTTCTAAGGTAAGCTAAGGGTGGTGCTCCGGTATCTTTACATCCTGCAGTGCATCAAGGAAATCTGGACTTATCTCAGCCTTTGCATCTGTATAATTGTGCTCCAAGACCTATACTTCTGGGCAGCAGTGTTGATTTCTCAGCTGAATTAGAATCATGCACCTAGAGCATGCTGACCTTTTCTCTGATGTAATTTGAGCAGCACATATTCCTGAGGCCATAAATATAATTTCTTCCTTAGAACAGATGTCTGGTAATAGCTGCTGTTCTCTCTTAGCTCTGTTTGTTGTCAAAACAGTGCAAATAGAACACAATTGTTTTTTACACTGCTTTTGCTGTTCTCTGGGGAATGTTTGATGTTTAAAGAGCCAAATGTTTAGTAGAGAAGATAGTGGTGCTTTTAAGCTAAGGCTGTTTATACAGTGTCCATATAAGGCGTTATCTTAGATTTTCAGTTGGAGTCTTTGCAAAGCAAGAAATGCTGATCCATTAAAATCCTAGTGTGGAAACAAACAGAAAGAGGAAGTAGACATATATTCTGCCTTTCAGGGGATGACATCTCTCAAATAAAAGTATAGCTTTGTATCAATATTCCACATTCAATCCCAGTTCTGTCATTGTCTATGTGCCTGTACAGAACAGTCAAAAAAAAAAACCCTCTTATGCATCTTCTGCCTTTGAAATCCTGGCCTTTGCTTGCTAGGAGCTATTGTGGAGCTGCTGACATATTTCACTTACAGGGTCAGTCCTACAGTTATTTATTTTACGATAATTTTGTGCATTCCCATTCTTGATCTCTGCTTTCTTTGATAGAAATGATGTGCCAGAGAAATACAAAGGAGTTTTGACAAAGGAAGTAGTCTAGTGAGTCACAATTGCATTAGAGGGAAGAAGATTGAAAGAAAAAGATGAACCCAATAAAATATAATTACAAAAGTACATCCCTTTTATCAGCTTTAGTAGTCTCTTAGAGAATGATAACATGCAGATATTGTTGGTATAAGGGAAGAATTATTGGAACTCTTAGGGGAAGATTTGAAAAATGGCTTTTGTAAGTTCTTTATAATGTTAAAACACCAGTGCTCCCATTACTCCAATTACATTTCCTTTGCCTTCCCACGGTATACTGGGATAAATTAATTATTTTATAATTAATTATATATTCTCTTTTTTCTGTAATTATATACCTATCATTATTTCATAAATAATCTTCTTATATAATATTATTAACTTCAGCCAGTGATAAATTTGGCCCTCTGTATGGCACCAAGAAGATTGTCTAGAAGCGGCAGGGAGGTTTTGATGACCGTAATTTGGTCTCTTATTTGCCACTTAGTTCACTATTAGGTTTCATGGTGGTTTATGTTCTTTAAAGACCTGCTGTGCAGTCACATCAGCTAAAGAAAAATCTTGCCATCAAGTTCTCATTCTTTTCACTAACCCAGGCAGAATGACCCCCGAGGACTGAAATACATATCATAAAAATGAATCCTGGTGTGTTTTTAAGGGCTGAAAACAGCCATCAGGCAGATCTTTCGGATTCTGTTGTTTATCTCTTTTGATTTATATCATTTATGCTAGAGCAAGGTTAGCCAGTGATACCACAGTCAATTTGATATTTTATGATTGGTGGGTAGTGAACAGTGAAATTATAATACACCTCTGGGGACATGAATGAATATGTTTTAACAGACGGCAATTTTCTCATTCTCAATCAAACTTTTGGATATGACAGGATCAACTTAGTTGTTCTCTTTTTTTTTTCAATTTGACAGTCAAAACAAGGAGATTAGGCTCCCTAGAGAAGACTCTAATGGTAAGAGGAGAAGGGAAATGTTTCATATGCCTGGGATCTAACACAGTTCTCAGCTGCCCTGCACAGGCATTGCTTTTCATTAAAGAATCCACAAATGTTTAATGTTGACTAAGTATCATGGCATTTTGGTGAGTTAAGTGCCATGCCTGGTTTTACTACTGTAAGGTACTTAGAGAACTACTGAAACTGGCCTAAATTCATATAACTGGGAATAGGAATCATAAGTCTTCTGCAACCTCAGGGATACAGAATTTTCCACTCCACAAATGGCCCAAGTCAGTGCTGTGTAGTTACCAAAATGATATGGGCACATCTCAGCACTGTGCAAGCACTCACAGGAGATGGTTCAGAATTTTTCACAGTATATCTCAGGTGTGATTTTCTACTCCCCTTGTGGTTCATCTGCCAAGATAGCTCATCAGTTTTGTTAATGCACAGACACATGTAAAGCCTTCTGGCCAGTATCTTCCTGCAGTGTCTTGAACAACAGCTCAGTTTCATATAAGAAAAATGCAGAATGTTAAAATTATATGCTGAAATCCAAACTTCAATAGTCCTTGAAAGCAGCTTACCTGCTAAAACATGCTATTTCCCAAGGAAGCATAATCCCTGTCTCTCTCAGTCCACGGCAAGATGCCGCATGTTACCCAGCACAGTGGGAATTTCTCATTTCTTCCCACAGTATAGGAAGGAGCATGGAATTATCCTCTGAGATTTAAGGCAGACAAGAACGATGTGAGACACCAGAATATGTACAGAATTCTCACAGAACAAGACAAAAATGTTAAGTATTAAAGTCTAGGTCTCCTGAACTTGGTGGAAAACTTCTGCAGCATGTAAGAAAGGCTAGAAACTTGGGAGAGGGGAAAAAATGAAAGGGCATTTTGTTTTTCATTCAGATGCCCTTGAAACATATCCTCGGAGTTTCAGAAGTCAATGTGGAGTGTGGGGGAGTAGTGAGGGGAGTAGTGAGGATTTCTGCTGTACTAAAACTGCATTTCTTGTTCTGTAGATCTGCATGGGTGCAGTGCACAATTCCAGCCTTTGCGGGATGTCTTATCCTCACTCTATCTCCTTTCCAAAACTTCTGTCTGTGTGCAAAAAGCCCTGTCATGCCCTGTAATCCATAATGGTTACGAAATACTCCTGTGGAGAAGCAAAACTTCTCCACCTGGAGTCTGTGGCAACATGGATGAGTGGCCATTCCACGTCATAGTCAGACTGCCAACTGGGGAACACAATACTCCTTCAGGGACTCCTAGGACAGCCCATTGGCATTGCAGGCAGGCAACAAGGATAGGCAGACAAGCAAACTGTAACTTCAATTCTGGTTCTTACTCGTGTGCTCAAAAGTTTCATTGCTAAAATGGTTCCCTCTTGAATATGTTCCTGCAGGACGTGGAGGACAGATTTACCAAAGGGCATGTGCATGCTGGTTGCCATCTCTGTGGAGCACGAAGAGGCTCCTCTTATGGGAGCTGTGCGAGCCATCGTGATAGACTCCCAGTACCTGATAGAGCCATGTGGCTCAGGAAAAGCCAGGCTGACACACATCTGCAGGATTGACCTGAAGTAAGTATCCCACCTGCGAAAAGTAAATGCCCATTCAGCAGGACAAAAGCCTCAAGCTCAGGGAGGGGAGGTGTTGGGAACAGAGAGCATGGTCAGAGTAGCTTTGCTGCTTTGGAGTCTTCCTGCAGTCTTTTCTCCTCTCAGTGCCTACCACTGTTATGAAGTGATCTTAGAAATAAAATCTGCTTATTTGATAACTGCAAGGGAAAACTTCAGAGTACGCTTACAGTGACAAGTATTTGAAGTCTCCACTACCACCGTGGACAGTGGGGAGCAAGAAGCATGGCAAGCCTTGTTCTGTGGGGTGTATTTCTTGAGTATTTGAGTTTCCCAATAATTTTCTTTCCATTTCTTCAGAGGACATTCCCCAGAGTGGTACAACAAAGGTTTTGGACATCTGTGTGCAGCAGAAGTTGCCAGGATCAGAAACTCATTTCAACCTCTGATTGCCGAGGGACCAGAAACAAAAATCTGAGGAAATGTTCCTGGGACTATGTGAGCGTAAATCAGGGTCTGGCAGGGAACAGGAATACTGAAAGACAAGGTCTTACTTAAGCTGCAGAAATCTGACCAGACCTGCATCTATAAAAAGCTGAAACAGGAATTTTATAGGAAAGTTCTTTTATTCTGGAGACTTCACTTTTCCCCCTTCCTTACATCCCCTCTATTAATTTTGATTATTGATCAGAGAGCTTTTATTACTTTAAAAACAGATTATTGCCATTACTTGTATGTTACATAACTCTGATATTTAAAGGCTTCTAAGAAGCATATTTTAATTGTAAATAAATCATGTACAATATGTATATATATATTCTATCTATATATATGTATATGTATAAATTAATTATTTTGTATATAACTCAGTGAAAATCACTTGCATCAGTTGGACCTTAAGTGAATCTGTCACTTGTTTCTGAGTGTGTCACTGCTATGTAAGCTGTGTTTGCTGTTATCACAGAGCTACCAGGCGTAATTTGTGTGATAACAAATGCCTGCTCTCAAATATGTTTTGTGTTTGTGTGTGCTATGAGAAGGTACATAGAAATAGATGTAGGAAGAATCAAAAGAACTAAGGAAGGAGGAGGTTACAGTACATTTTAAAATAACAAGAAGAGAATCAGTTTCACCAAATAAAATACATGGAAATGCATCTGAGACAGACATTTTGAAGGCCATTTATATTCAGCTGCAGAATTGTGACTGTTAGTACAAGGAGTTGAAAACTTACCTGTTGCCTTAATTAATGGTATCTCTGTCACTAGAGAACCTCACTGTGTGCAGCGTTCAAATAACTCTTCATTCTCAGACAGTGCGAGATAACGCTGTGTCTACTGAGGTGTCTGAAATCAGACCGGTAAGTTATTAAGCTGTAAATCTTCTTTTTTTAAGCATTTTGTCTAGGTTCTGCGTATTTCTGTGTTGCTCTTTCCTTCTCTCATAGAGATGGCTAATTGTAAAGAAACTCCAAAACAGACATTCCACATCCAGTGGACACAAAGACGTGCAGATGAATACCATGCCTTTTAATATATTCTTACTATACAAATAACTACACTTTTTTAAGCTTTTGAACACATCTTGAAGATTTAAAAGACTAAACATAGTCTAAAATTGCTTTTATAGTAACAGCAAGCATTTTCATCTTATGTTGCACTGATCTGCATGATCCCACCTCTGTAGGCATTGGTGGGAGCAGGATTAGCCCATGACTATGAGGAGTAGGAGCTATTTATGTCTATTGCATCATTTCATTTTCAGGGACCTATTATTTTGCCAATGGAAGAATGCTTTAAAAGTAATAATAATAATAATTTGTCAGTGTTACCTTTGAGGCAGGGTTCCGTTTTGTTTTTAACTAACCTAAGACCAAAAATGTTATTGCATCTATGCTTCAATAAGAATGTACAAGCCTGTCAATACCGTTCTTCACTAATCGCATTTGTTCACTTTGACTTTATTTATTGCTGCATAAACCAGCTGAGTCATTCATAGCCATGTTTTAACTCAGTCCTTACAACAAAATCCAGGAAGATTTAGTATGAGGTCAATTAAGTGGGATACATTTCCTACATGAAGCTACAGCTTTTGTGCTCTGATTCCGTAAACGGGAGATCTCTTCAAAGCCAGTGTTTTGCATCTGCCCCAGGTATGGGGGCTGCGGGGTGGGCCATGTGTGGTGACAGCTGTTAGAGCATGGTCCCATGTGCCACTGTTCACACACATAAGGGCTGTGCTGGTGGGGGACAGCCCTGCAATCTGAAGAAGCACACCGGTGGGAGCTCAGGGCAGAAAGGGTGACCCACAGTGCTCTAGAGTGTCCCTGTGGAGCAGCGGGACAAAAAGTCACTGTCATCTTCCTCCGTGAGCTGTCTCACCCATGTTCTGTTGTGTAACTCCTGGGATCAGGGAGGTTGTCTCCCTGGGAGCTCCTGCCTTGAGTTTATGGCCAACAATAGTTGCAGTGTGCAACTATTGCATGTTTTTAAGTCCTGCAGACAGGGGAGAACCCAGACCTTTACCTGGCAACGTTGAGGTCTGACAGTCAGCCACTGGCTGCCCGGGTTCAGCCTTCCCAGGAGCAAGCTGTGGGCTCCTGAGCTGGCAGGGCAAGGCCAGTCCCCTGGTTCCAGTGGAGCTGCCATTCCCGAAAGCAGCACCACCTCCCCCAAAAGCCTGTAGCCATGGTAGCATATTTCATGCCAGCTGTTTTCCAAACCATGAGCAATTAGAGTACTTCTGCTACATTAGTTTGCATAAATAAATACAATAGTGCCTCAGTATTAATGGACACAGAATTTCTAGCCCTCGGAATGGTAGTTGTCTGGCAGTACATCATTTCTTAAGGAAAAGAAAGGAAAACCTGGACAGTGGTTTTATCCTGCATGACAAGTCATCACTCAGCTGGAAGGGGCCCCGTGCCACCTGCCACCATTAGCAAGGTAGGGTTGTTTTCCTACTCTTGCAGAAGCTCTGTCCTGTGCTTCTGGCATCTCTAAGCCATGTATTGTTGAAATAAGATTTCTTTAAAATGCACATTATGCCATGTCTAGCATTCAGCTACCACAGTATTTTGTATTGTTACATTGCCATTGAGAATACGTTATGATAATTGCATTTTAAAATGTTATACTCATATCAATACCTCATATTTTTACCTCATCTGTTGGTATCAGTCATTAGTTGTAAATACATAACTGCAGAGTTTAATAAATTTGCATACATTAAAGAATCACGTTTCTTTATGCTCTTATTTCATCCATTGGCTCAATAAATGCTATATTTAAGCCCTTGCTTTCTTTATTGAAACCTGCTCTAAACTAAACTGTTCTGATACGGAACTTCAGTGATGATTGCATGCTCAAAATTGTAGTATTGTCCATTTTACTAAACATCTAGTGTACATGAGCTTCATGGCAAAGATGATGTTCTCCAAAGAAACCATTAAGCTAAGAAAGCTGGCTTCACAGATTTATAGATATCCTGAGCTGGAAGGCACCTGTAAGGATCATCAAGTCCAGGCTTGAAAAAGATAAATTCAAGTCCTCAACAGTTTAGACCACTGACTCTCACTCAATTCAACCATGTTTCTGCATCTATGTCAGTAATTTGAATCTGGGTTCATAAGAGTGACTGTGTAGCTGAGATGCTGAATGCCGGGCTCATGTTATCAGATGTCAGCCATCTCACATCCATCAAGCCACTGTAAAAGAGAAAAAGATGCAACAGTAGGATAGTGATTCCTGTGCTTTGTCTTACACATACTACAGATGAAAGAAATGTTTCTTGGGATGGGTGTTACAGTTTAACCCCAGCCAGCAGCTAAGTACCAAGCAGCTGCCCACTCCAGCCCTAGCCCCCAGCCTGGAGGGATGGGGAGAAGAATCAGAAAAAGGTAAAACCCACGGGTTGAGATAACAATATTTTAATAATTGAAATAAAGCAAAATATAATAATAATTAAGAGGATAAAAAAGAGAGAAACAAACCCAAGAAAAACAAGTGATGCACAATACAGTTGCTCACCACCTCCTGACCAATGCCCAGCTCATCCCCAACCAGCAATTGTTCCCCCTAACCAACTCCCCCAGTGTATATACTGGTCCTGTCATTCTGGGGTATGGAATATTGCTTTGGCCAGTTCAGGACAGCTGCCCTGGCCATACTCCCTCTCAGCTTTTTGTGCAGCTCCTCACTGGCAGAGCATGGGAAACTGAAAAGTCCTTGACTTAGGGTAAACACTACTTAGCAACAACCAAAACATCATTGTGTTATCAACATTATTCTCATACTGAATCCAAAACACAGCAGTGTACCAGCTACTAAGAAGAAAATTAACTCTATTCTAGCTGTAACTAGGACATGTAGCTCTCCAGCTCTCTCTTGAATTATTGAAAGAAGCAGAGGATCAGAAAACAGGATGCTGAGCAGAGAGTCAGCCATGAGAGACCATCTAGGAGGGGATAAATCTGTATGTCCCACCATTCAGGAAAAGCTCAGTATTAAAATTTAGATTGACAAGAAGCACTTTTCTCCAATTCTCTGCATGGCAGAAATGGTCAGCTGTGTAAGTCCACACTTTCTTGCAATAAAATACAGTATTTCATGTGCTCCCATTCCCATCACTCCTTCCCACCCACCTCCAGCAATGTCAGGGCAAAAAGATGGTCTTAACTCTAACAACACTGATGTTTCAGCTCCTGGTGTGTGCAGTCTTTAAAATGTTGAATTCCTGAGCATCCATCCTCTTTACAACACCTTGCAGGAGTCACCAGCAGGGCATCCCTCTGCTTGATGGATTTACACTGCAGAATCAGTGTCACCCTTGGAGGATCCTGACACGCCTAAGAGGTGTTGCTCTTTAAAACAGCAGGTAGTTGTTAGACAACAGCACAGGAGGAACACACTGAGATGTTTGGGAGATGAAAATACTGAAATAAATATCCAGAAGACTGCTGGTGCCTGAAACTCAGGTAGGAGAGGATGAAAACACATACTGCTGCTCCAGCTCAACATCCAGTGATGTGAAAATGCTGGGGAGCAAACACAGACCTTGCCAGACAGAAAGCAGCATGACCCACTTGTGATCCTATGGGGATTTAGCATGGCCATGTCATGCTGTCCTTGCCAGATGTGTGTCAGCCACCTTCATTTGGATGGGTGATAGGCCAGGCAGACCATTTTGTCACAACTGCAGTTGCACATCATGGTGTGACAGGACTAGGGATGCAAGGCATCAAACTGCAGACTTGTAACAAAGTTTTCAATTTTAAAATGTACATATCAATATCATGGGCTGCTAAGCAACACTATGAAGAAAACAGCAATGGAGGCAGACCAGAACCCACGTAGCACTGTGCAACTGTAGCCTGTTCTTGCTTGTGCAAGACTCTCTGCTCAGCAAACACACAGGTATGTGAAAGTCAAGGGCAAATATGGGACAGAGCAGTGGGTCTCATTTAATGAATAAATGAGAGGGAAAACGTTCCAACACTGCAGATAACTATTTGCCTGTTTTACATAGGCTAATGCTGGGGAGGTCTCACACACTTCCAGATACCCTCTAATCTGCAGCAGGTTCCAGATACCAGAGCCTCTACACCTGTGATGAAGGTTAGCTTCTCTTGCAGAAAGAGTAACCTGAAGACTTATCTCCTTCGACCTCTTTGAAACAAGGATCTCTGTACCAATACCTTACTACTGACCTCCCACAGGTAGTTATTTTCCACTGCTCTCTTCCACTGCCTGAGCCTATCCCCTGAGCCCCAGCAAGCCCTCTGCCCCACTCAGTCCCTGCATGCCTGCCTGCAGGCTGGACTCCAGTCTGCACCTGCTCACTCAGCCCAGGCTGCACAGGAGGCCACAGGGCTCAGTCTTCAGGGCAGGGTGATCATGGCCAGGTGGTCGGTAGTCCCAGCTCCAGCTGCAACAAGGGGAGTCAGGCATCACCAGCCCGCCAGAGTACAGAATGTCCCATGCCCTACCCTAGGAACAAAACTCCAGGGTGAGGAGAGATCATTTCTGCTTCCCTCCTCCAAGCAGGCAGTAAAATAACCATAAGCCTGCACCAGTCCCATTGCAATGCCAAGCTGGGGCTCTTGATCCTCTCCCAGGGGTGTGAGTCCAACAAGACAGGGAGGCTGAATGCAGTGAACTGCTCTCTACCTTGAGCAGAGACTTGAAATGCAGCGTGCAATTCATTGGCAGCAGTTTGCAAGGAGACAGGATGGGAGCCTGGCTGTGGTTGAACTTTAACAAGAGAATAGCCGGTTCTGCATCAAGAGCAGTTGCATCGTGCTCTGCTGGAAGCCAACTACAGGATTACAGCTTATATCTTAATCAAAATATCAATTCTGCAAAAAGGCACAAGGCAAACAGCCTAAACCTACAGATTCTGCTTTCTCTTCCACGGGTTCATAGCAGCTCTGAGACAGGCACATGGCCACAAACACAGAGCTAGCATTTGCTGCAGTGAGAGCTTGTAACAGCTTGCGATTTATGGGAGCACATTAGCCACAGGGCCATCTGTACTTCCCCAGACCGCTGGCCTGCTCCTTGCTGGAAAGACTGCTTTTCCTTGAGAGGATGTGTATCGAATTACTTACTCTTTTTTTTTTTTTTTAATTAAATAAATGTGGGAACCACAGGTGGTGGAGTAGAGGACAGTAACCCTCTCAGCAGCATCTGTGGGCCAGCAGTTCCCTACCATGCATTCGGGACAGATGTTGGCTGCAGGCAGTCTGACCCCCAGACCCACATGGGGCAGCAGCCACTTGGCCACCCCACTGCACTCTACTGGCATCAGCCAGGCTTGGTCTTCATGGCAGTAGGACCAGAAGCACCAGAGCTGGTCTGGTTTCACCACAAACAGTGAGTCCCTTTTTAGCCCCCAGACTCTTTCAGTTTAGAGACCTATCATGGGGGTTGTCAAAAGCAGGGAGTTGTTCATCAACACGAAAAACCTACCCCTGTGCCACACTGCTGTCTAACCAGCATGAGCAGGAGCCCACAGTACAGGAAGTGTAGAGCACTCCGGGTTCACAGCTGCTATAGTATTTTGCCCAGTGGTGTGCATGTGGGACAGGAACTCAGAATTGGACCTATGGAGAGAAAGTACAGGATTTTAACTCTTTAGTTTGGGTTTCTCTTTCCCTAGAGAGTTATGTCCCTTTTCTCCTGGCCCAGGAAGGAGGAATCACCCCAGGCTGGATCACACCTTTATTCAGGCTCCCAGCTTTGGGCTCATCACATCTGCTGCTTTGCAAAAGAGACAAAAAAATTATTTAGGGAAAACTTCCCATTGTTCAGTGCTGTACCTGGGGATCCCTGGTGAGCAATAGGGCTGCTGGTGAGGAAGGACAAGCTCTACTGCTGCGGATGCATTGTTGCAGCATTGGCAGGAATACCCACATGCAGGGTGCAACACCACCTTCCTCCTGGGTCCACAGGACTCCAAGAACACAATTTCAGAGCCAGCTTTTGGCAGACCATCTTTCCTGCTTCCCACAAGCCTGAGCCAGACTGCACACGAGTACGGCATGGATGTTCACCTGGCTTTGCTAGCGGTGAACTCACCCACCTCAACATGGAGAGAACCACCACATGTGTTTTAACTACATACCCTTCCCAAACACCAAACCACACCCCATCCACAAATATCACCTTGAATAGGGGTTACTGCCTGGTCATGCTGATGACATTTTAAGCTGTGGATATCCTCAAGTCATCTTCTCCACAGTCAAGCCAGTGCCAGGACACTTGTAAAATCACTGAGCAGTGATATTCATCACATTGCTGAAACCACCAGGACATCAGTGGAAAAGTTTGTGATTATTATCAATACAAATAAAAATAAAGGTTGCAAATCACAAAGAAATAAATGGGTGTCACTGGGCTAAGCCAAAATGCTACAATATGGCCTCCTTGCCCCCCCAATATGTCTTGGGCAACCTTTTCTAGCAATGGCTGGTATTTATCAGCAAAGAGATACAGTTATTGCATTTGGGTTTGTCAAATAATTGAGTAATTTAATCTTTTAAGTGCCTCTGAGATCACTTGCTGTAATTAAAGACAGAAGATGAATGACTGAAGTACAAGAGCATTGTAGGACTTTAAAAATGAACGTGTCCTTGACTGCATCTCCTGTGCATTTATGTAATGATGATCCCACATTAATATGACCAAACAGATAAAAGGAGAAAATAATAAGAGCTTGGTTGCATTATTTTTCTTCCAGCCCAATAATAATGTATCAACAGCCAGAGGAATGTGCCCATGAATACCAAGCAGGAGCAGCCATATGCTGCCGAGTGCAGGACCCCACCGCCTCCCGCTGCGAGGGGCAAGGAAAGGCAATATCCGCTCATGGATCCTGCAGCAATGTGGCAGATAAATGAGTTACAAATGTCTATAAAATTCACAAACTTGCATCAGAAGTGGACTTAAAGGCTCAGCAAGTGCTGGGAGAGGCGACTGCAACACTGGCAGCTTCCTTTATGAGCATTTATTTTCTCAGCTTTTGAAAATAAGACCCATCTGATCCTAGTGGAGAGAGAGAGGCAGAAGGGCTGCTGCAAAGTAATAACTATCAACAAAAAATCTGTAAGGCCTGTAAAAAGCATTTTGTCTTCTAAATAAACTATATGTCATACCCTGGTATTTTGGTTCCATTTCATAGCTCAAATGTATATAAATATGTGCCGAAAGGGGGAAGAAGAGGTGATGAGAGAGCTGGAGCTGACTCTGCCCCATTCTTCATGCAGCCTTAAGCCCCTGGACCATGCATGTCCCAGTCTACGGGAGCAGCAGCCTTGCAACCCTCAAGGTACCCTCCAGGCTGACCAGAGAGGCTGCAGCCTGCCAGCAAGCCCTCCTCACTTGCTCCCCTCCCTCTCCTGGCAGGGCATCCCATGGCCTCCAGCTCAACTGCGCTATTGCCAGACTACAAAACTTTGTCACCTCGTAAAACTTTACAGCACAGGTAGTTTATACCGTTACACCTCTTGAACTAAACACTCAGCCAATTCACGGTTCCCTCTGGTGGGAGGAAAACCAGATTTCTTGGGTCAGGTGTTGTGTTTGTGCAGCCCTGCTGGTTTACAACACTGCCGAGAGCCTATTACAGAGTCCTGAGTGCAGAAGGCAGCAATACAGCAGCCAGCTTACTGCTGAGAGCCAAACTGCTGTGTCAGCCAGGATCTCACTAGGACATGCCATTACCTCTGCTTTTTCTCCAGGCCCCAGAGTATGTCTCACCTGGGAGGTGCTGCTCTGGCTTGGGACACACACCCCAGCAAGGCACAGCCCGAAGGGGTCCTCTGGTTTGGAAGGTTCTGAGAGCTGAGCAGGTGGGACTGAGAAGCCACTACCCAGGTCTCTCCTCCCCTGCAAGGTCTGATGCCATTAAAAAAAAAAAAAAATCAGAAGTACATTATACATCTGAGGTTATGGGGGAAATGTTAAAACTCGTCCTTCTCTACCAAAAAAACCAAAAAACAACAAACAAACAAAAAAAACCAACCAAACCAAGTTTTGTTTGTTACTCTTAGTAAGGTTCACTCTTAAGTGAAAAACAATCCGACTTCCTGTCATTCCTGCTGCTTTGCTCAGTGACAGTGACCACCTACCTCTCCTGCACCTCAGACTCCCACGGGTCTCCTGGGACTTGGGCCAGAAACACATCTGGATGACTTCTGGAGAGCTGGGATCATATAATGATGCTTCACCATGTTGTGTTCTGAAAAACTCTTGTGATGAGCAAAAGGTTTTGACAGTTAAATTCATCATGTAGGAGGTACATCATTAAGGGAGAAATATGGGAGGTAGGGAGTTTTCAGAGTAGGGTTTTTTTTAAAAAACCTATTTTTTAACACAGAATATTCAAAGTCCCATGGCCCATCCCCACAGAAGATGATTGCTCACTCAGCTCCCAGGGCAAGAAACTTGTACATCTGCTTATGCCTGTGGCTTTTCTGCCCTGCTCCATTAGTATTTTCCCTGGCTTCTCTCTGCCTCCCTGGCACTTTTGCCACTCCTTCAGAAACACAGAAAGCATCACAAAATAATAGCCAGCAAAATGTCAGCACCCACAAGTGCCCTGGCTGCAAGCTGCTGTTATTTCAACTTTCTGGTTTCTTAAAAATATTAATTTTCTCAGAACTGTTTGACATTGTTGTTTCTCAGGAAGCAAAATAAAAGGCTCTGATATGTTGAGTCCTGCCACTTTCATCTCACATCATTATTCTTTCTTTCTCCAGCATCTTAAAATGGGTGGGTTTGACAAGCCTGCATGAGCCATAGCCTTCAGATGGTTGGTGAAGAGTGGTGGTTTGGCAATTCAGGAGTGGCACATCAAAAGACAGGAAGAGCTTTCCCTTTTCTTTTCCATGCCTTCTTTTCTTGGCTTTGCTTGAGTGAAAGAGGAACAGGACTGAACTTTCTCCGCTGAAACTGAAGTCTGGCACCTAAAACATTCTTCACACTGAATAAGGGCATTTTCACCTAAGCAATGTTTGCAAGCAGAATGAACATATCAAGGTTTCTAAGTGACTCAAAAGCAACATATACAACACAAGGAAAAAAGGGCAAGTTCTGTGTTTAAACATGCTGAGACTTGTACGGTCCCTGTCCTGTTCATAGGTTTTGTCCCTTCCTGTTCCCACTTCCTTTAATCCTGACATTTACTTTCTTCAGGATGTTTAACAAAGGTACCACAAACTCACTGCTTAGTGCACAATTATGCTGATAAAATCCCTCAAACCTGTGAGTAACTCTACTGAACAGAAGAGTTATCAAATTTACTGCAGTGTTTCTATGGAATAAGCTATTGAACTAAAACACTCATATTGGTGTGGTTGCTTCCATAGGTTTTCTAAATAGCAACAGTGAGTTTAAAAAAAATAATAAATAAAAAAATTTAAATAACAAAACCCCCTCTGAACCCATGGGTCTGTTGGAAAAACATCTGTTTAGCCACAGGCCCCAGCAATCTCCAACAAAAGTTACAGTTATTTATGTGGCACTGGAAAAACAAACAGCAACACGAACTCCTTGCAGAGTTATCATAATAGCCTCTCCTGAGGTACTCTGTTCTTCATGCTCCAGGCACAGAAACTGGAAAGATTAAACAGTAAGGTCATGTTACAATTTGTTACATTCAGTATCTTTATTTCACTTCTGAGATTGTTATAAAAACAGTATAACATTCATCCTGTCATTTAGCAAAGACATCCTTCCCACAGTCACTCTGCACAATCTTTTCAAGAAATAAAAACAACGCTCATGTCACAAAAATATTTTGAATAAAGATATAATTTTGTATTTTACAACATGTTTAATCTGCAGCATTGAGTAAACTAGCAACAACATTTCATTCTAGAAACACAGTTAAAAATAAAAGAAGTAGTCTACCTAAGAAACTGCATGTTAAACATGCAGAGCCCTGTTGCTCTCTAGAAAATAAGCCACTATCCTCCACTGAGCTGTCTTTGCAGCCTGACTGCGGAGCCCCCTCTGCTCAAAGTCCTTGTTACTGCCGGCATTTCTGCTCTGGATGCACAGATGGGGACTGGAAGTTCCAGATCATTGCTCACATGTGAGCATCAAAGGGAGCAAGTGTCCCACGGCCCACAGCTGGATTACAGGAGGTGATTGCCACATCAGTTTGCACAAGCACGTGGTGGTTCTCCTTGGACAGGTACCCAATCTTTGCCTATTCAAGACCTTCTCTGTTGTTAGCGAAGGGTGAATTTTTTTCAAATTGACAGGAAACTCGCACTAGCCCTTGATTACATAAAATGAAGCAGATTCCCAAGGCAAAGCCATACCATTATCTCCATCAAACCAGACTGTATTTTCCCTAGCCCATCATTACGCAATTCGCTGGCTGAGAGCTGCCTGCCACTCTGCGCAGGCAGCACCACAGGCAGGATGCTTAGGAACAGGCTTTGGCAAGTGCTGTGCCCAGCTTGAGCCAGTCGCTGCTCCGCAATGATATTTAAAAACTGTTCTGAAGGCAATTGCACCAAAGGCTGCGTCAGTTCCGTGGGTCACGGCACCATGAAATGATACGATCATACAGCAACGAATCCCAATTTACCTACAAATTAGATATCCAGCTGGTGCCATCTGCCTGTCGGTGGTTACATATCACCCAGCCTCTCTGGGAAGAGCCTGCCGTGTCTCCTCTGTGCTGAGGCTGCTCTTTCACACGCTGTGCTGCGGCTGGGTCATTCCACAACACACGGCAGCGACTGCACGGACGGTAACTGCTAGTGAAGCATCAGGACAGGCCAGTGCCCACCAGCACAGCACCAGTGGTCTTCTGGATTCGTCCTGGCCAGGCTCCTTGAGCTCCCTCAAACCCACGGGAGGCGTGTACACCTGTCTTCTCAGAAAGATCAGGCCCAGACTCATATTGTTTTACCAACAGCAAAATATGTAACACACGTACACACACATATACATAACACACAAGTCAAGCATGACCTGGGTATAGTTTGTGTTAAATAAATACCACTTTCTGTTACATACTGCAAAGGTATCTAACTGCAGGCGTGATGTATTGTGAGGTGATTCATGGCCATGCCATGGAGAAAGCCATTTGGTGTTTCATATATTTAGGGAGAGCTATTACTTCTGGAGAGCTATTTCTTCTCCACAGTGCACCAGGCACCAACACATAAATATACAGCAGTTTGAAATGTTCTCTTCTTCAGCAAGTCCTATCAGTCTATAAATAACTTTTATACATTTTTTTAATACTTCATCACTTATCCTGAATTTTTCACCTTAATCTTGATACCAAAATATGCACTATTGCAAAGAGAGATCATTTTAAGACTAAAATAAGAGAACAAATATATTAATCATTATGATAAAATACTAATTCTTTTCTATTTCTATACATTATTTAAGAAAAATATAAACTTAAATTACAAACAAAAATCATATTTCATGAGTAAGTTTCAATTTACAGTATTGAATCATGGAATCATAGAGTTTTCAGGTTGAAAGGAACCCTGGGAGGTCATTTAGTCATCCAGTAATCTAGTAGATAAACATCACATTCAATATAGCATAATCAGCTTTTGTAGATAAATAATTCTTAATTAACACAGAACACATTTCCTTTCAAATATTCTTTCCAGTGAGTGACATCATTCAAAAAGCAATGAAAATACAATTACAGCTGAAGGTGATGCAGGCCCAGAGTAAAGAGAGTGGAGAAAAACAACCACACTGCTTTATACAGATGACCCTCCTAATGCAGCAACTCACAAGGCAGGCAAAATAACATGGGGTTTTTTCCCATCCTCTCTCTATTTCTACTAATAAAAAAGGATGCTAATATTTTGCTATTTTATCTTGCTGAGAGAAAAACGAGAGGCCCTCAGACATTCAGTAATACTTTGGGATGAAATGCTGCCAGGGCCAGTTGCTCAAAGGTGAACCTCCAGCCAACCTCTAAGAGGCTTGGACCAACAGCTCCACGGTCTCAGACACTGGCAAAAGCAGCAATAAAGTGCTGGATTACTACACCAAAATACTGGGATTTAAAGTCTCTGTGCACTACTAAGTTACCACAAGTTTCCAGCAGGCAAGTAGCTGGGCAGCAGTGGAGAGGCAGCTCTGCAACTTGCTCTAAGAGGGGAAGGGGGATGCCCCAGCCCTTCCATGTCCCTCGGTACAGGGCAGCAGGGCACAGGGTCAGGCACACAGCTTTCTGCCAACTGAAAAACATCCCAGTTCCTGCTCTTTGCATTTTTTTTTCTGAGCAAATCAAAGAGAAGCCCTTCCCATGTCTTCCCAGCAGATGACATGACCCCTGCAATCCTCCGATATACTCCTGCTTCTTTCCCCACCCTGAGAAAGACACAGTTCCTTTAGCTCAAGTTCCCCAATAGCATCCTGAAGTCAGATGCAGCCTCAGTAGTAGTGAACTGATTTACCAAGAGCTCCCAGCAGCACAGATTCATCTCCCCCTGCTCCTTCCCCTGCGTCTGCTTTAGGAAGGGGGTGTTCTTTCCCCTGGCACTGCTTTGTGCAATTCTTCCCTGTCTTTCTTCTCAGTCACAATCCTTGCTCCAGTCAGGTTCTGGTTCTGATAAAGCAACATCAGCATTAAACCCTAATATGGAAAAGGAAACCATTTTGTATTCACACCAGTCTTCTCTTGGAGAATTTGACAGAGTCTTCCATCACCCCATGTTTTCAAAACATACTTTTACCTGTCCAACTCATGGAGGCAAAACCAAGAAGGGGAAAGCATCTGCTCAACAAAAGGATCCAGGGAAAGCTGTGAGACAACTCCAACCACAGGAATTAAGGACTGGTCATAAACCAAGTATACTAAACCAGAGAAAATGATTTCTGGAAGTCATATGCTAGCAATCTCTTCTCAATGTCAATGTCCTGCAGTATCAGGCAATGTAAATGCCTTCCTAACACTGAAGCAATCACAGCAATGTGCACTCATTTCAGATTTCCCAAGGGGATGCAAGAAAAGGGACAGTGAGTGATGTTTTCAAAAGGGCAGCTCTATTTATATCTTCTTTCTACCCTCTTGGAGTAGTAAGTAATGAAGAATATAGTAACAACAAAAGCAACAAATACGAATGAGATAAAGGCTAATAATGATTTTCTGGTTCGGAAGAAGTGGCATTCAGCACATGGGGCAACCTCTTCTGGACACAGCAATTCACGAGTTTCAGGACCAGGAAAACCATTATTGTCAATTATTTCTCTGTAATGTTTCATAGAAGGCTTTGGTTCATATCGATTTGCAATGTAACTGTAGAGACCATACTTAGGAGCAGTCTTGTCATTAAAAGAATAGACAAAATATCCTTGCAGGTTAACAGTATCCAAGGTGTAAGCTGCAAAAGAAAACAAAGGGTTGAAGAAATGAATCAATGTCACTTCGGCATTCAAGGGCAGTACCATATACCCCTATGTAAAGGAAGGGCAAAGGGATGTTAAACCCACATCTGCACTTCTCCTTCCCAAAATAAGGTAAGGTACACGTACATCTGTGAAGTGTTTCTCATAAAAAGTAAGAATCTGTCAGCCATTGCCAGACAGTGTGATCTGCGAGTATCCTGCAATTTATTTTCTTGAGCTTGGTAAACACAGCTGTGAGTGCCTGACTGTGTGTAGTGATCAGCATGAAGCCTATCATGAAAAGATGGTTTCCTTTGTTATGTATGAAAGAATACAGGCTTGGGGTTTCCTGCACCTAGATTTCCGCAGCCTGTTTCTCTGATTGCTCCATCTCCCTTTGCAAGGCACCTCCTGACGGGGACAGTCAAGGAACAGAGGATGTCAGGCTGCACTTTTCACTAGCAAAGACACAGTGACACTAGAAAAAGATGTGCACCCATACTGAGGTCAGGCACTGGGATATCACCAGTGCAAGTAGAAAGGTTATGCAAATCACAGCCCTCTCTTGTTATCGAACCAGGTTTCTGATCCAAGATGACCTGTATTAGTCTTTATTGAGAACATGTCCACAATCCATACTGCTAACTCAGCTACTGGAATAGGTCCAGCAGCTGGAATGTTAACCTTGAGCCATCCATCCTGCTTGACAAAAACAACCAATCCAAGGTAGTAAACACAAACTGTAATACTATATCTCTCAAAATCACTGTTTTAACAAATTAAAGTGATATCTTCTAGTAGATGAACATGGGACTCAAAGCTAACAGTTGCTGAATTTTCATACGCCTCTGGAAATAATTTTCTGCAGCCACACGCTAGCCACGTCTAATTTACTTTTCACATGTAAAATGAAATAATATTTACCTGCCTTTTTACAGAGCTGCTACCCAGGATAATTAGTTTGTGTTTGTAGAACTGCAGGTGGATTTAATGGTGTTACATAAATGGTTACTGCTGGGTTTTGTTTTCAATTGGCAAAGATGTACTTAAACAGGGTAGAAAGCACTTAAAAATACAGCCCTAGTCCAAAGGGTCCTCCCGTACTGTATTCTGGAATCATTTATCTGCACAAACCTGTTGGCTCCCCTGGAGCTGTGCAGGTGAGCAATACTACATGCACAAATATTTCCACATGTAGTCCCTGAAGCCAGCTGGAGGAGGAAGGCAGAGTAGGGACTTTGAGAGGAGAGCATAACATATCCCCCATTATTCCTCTACACTGTGACATTGACGTAAGGACACAAGATTTGTAATTCATTTGCAGAGAGCCTTGCAGAACAAAATCCAGGTCTTTGAGAAACTTGAATCAGTCATGATGCCAAAGTGATGTAACGACAAGCTGGACAAAAGCACAATACCAGAGTTGACGGACCACTGTGGAGGGGCGTACAGTGCCTGAAGTGGGAGAGCGAGCTTTAGGGAAAGTATTATGGCTAGTTAACAGGGATATATTTATCCATGACAAAGAAGGGGAAAAGATGGGAAAATAGGCTCTCATGTGATGGTTATGCTGAAAAACATAGGAGCTATTTACAGTCTGGACACAAGAGGGGAGAAAGAAGTGACTGGGGGATAGTGGTACCAGAACAGTACAAACGGCAAAGTTCTGTGAAAAACGGGAGGATGTGCAGGTATTCTCACTAATGGGAACTGGAAGGAAAAAACCCATATTCATACACACTTTGAAAACAGAAATGCCAAGAACTGGTATGGTCTAAAGTGGTAGGAAGGAGACAAGCAACACAGAAAAAACATAAGTTTGAAACCATAAGCCCAAATAGAGTCAATAGGTTTTTTAGCTATAGATGTACAAAATGTGCAGACAGTGCTACAAAATCCCGGAGAATGAACTCTTGGGCACTTAATACCGATGTTCAGTAACCTATGAAAGAGATGAAATTATAGAGGAGAAAGTTAAAGCCAATACTTGATAGAGGGGACAGGATGACCTAGCAAATTACGGAACTGCCAACCATCCTTCACTACCTATCAGAAGAGTGGAACAGATTATATAAGGCTTGATAAATAAGAATTACAGGATATAATATGTGATTAATGCCAATCAGCTTAACCTTATGAAAAATAAATCTTGTCAGACTAACTTGACATCTATTTTTATGAGACCAGCAGATCAATAAAGTGATGATGTTCGAAGTTATATACTTCAAACTTAACAAGGCAACTGTCATGATACTATATGGCATTTAGACCAAGAAAATGGAATGTTATGAGGTCAAGAGGAGCCCATAATAAACAGATTTCAACTGGTCTCAAATAGAACTAGTAAGTAAGTCTAGAAATGTAATCACAGGTAAGTAAGTGTCACAGTAGCTGTAGTTCTGCTGTGTTCAGAGAGACTGGCTTTTAGCACTACGTTATTTAATGATCTTAAACATATCAGCAACCTGAAATAAGTGTAAAACTATTTCTCAAAAAGTTTGCAAATAACACAAAGACTAGAGACATAGTTCAGCTAGTTTTGCAAGGTTTGCACAATCCAGCAGCTGGCATTTGAAATGACCAAATGTGAAGATGTCGAAGAACAAATAGACCTACTTTGGCAGAGGCAGTTCTGCTTGGAGACTGTGGGAGCAGAAATCTGTAACTGACTTTAAAATCTCAACCAGAGTGTGTGTAACCAACCTGCTGTCATAGCCGAAAGGGTTAACAGCCTGCTTGGATGTAGAAAAGAGAGGGGTAAGAGGTTACATTATACCTGCCTGAGATATAAGAGTGGCCATGGCAGGAACAGTGTGTCCAGGTCCGGGTTTACCCCTCTCATAAATAATACTGGCATAGAGGGAAAAGTTTAATAATTCACAGATTTGAAATGATGTTTTATAGGGAGGCACACAGAGATCTTTGTCCATATTATCTATCAAAGAGATAAATGAGTGATAGCTTGTCTTCTGTCTGTGAATATCTACACGAGTAAAACACATGTAAACATGCACAAAAAATTGCTTAAAGATGAAGTTAAAGAAATTAATACTATAAGTAGTGAGATTTCTATATATATCTATACACACACTGCACCAATTTACAGTGAGGTGCAGAAGATTCTTCAGTAAAAATTATCTCATTCGGGTCTTGTTCTTTTCTGAAAAAACAGCATGTGTTGTATGACAGGATGACTCAAAATGCCTCCTTTCTGCCTTCTAATTTATGAATCTTTGAAACAGAGAAAAAGACTGGTTTGTGTTCTGAATAGCAGGAAACAGTCCAGGAAATGGCATAATGAGGTAGACAGCTGAATTATTATGAAGATCACTGTTGGATAAGATCACTTTTGGATAAGATACAGAGACAGCTGAGGAACAGAACTCATACCCAGCCCTGAGGCACACCAGTGGAGAGAAGTAACAAAACAAAACAACAGCAGAAGTGCAATGAGATGAAAATCTGACTAAATACATGTGGAGCTACTCACATAACATCTATTTTAATTTATTGAATACATAAAAAAGTTCTTCTGCTATATTATGCAGAATATGAGCAAGGTCAGTCCACCTTGTGTTTAGTAATGTCAATCAATCATAAATCAAAAGGAAAAACTGTTATGTTGTAGTAAAATCTCATTTATGAAGCATTCTACAAAGGACTTATTTTTTGAAGTTATATATCCTCTATCACACAGTGTATACTAATACGCACTAATATAATAGTGGGACTTGTGACATATAAACCATCTATGGTTTCTTACCTTTTAAAGCTTCGTTGATGTAATTCTGTATGAAATACACTCTGAGCTTATCATGCACCATGTTGTGGTCATCATCAATTCCATTAGCCATAACATAAATTGGGACATCACCATACTTTGATTTAACCCACGTGAGCAATTTACGGAGTCCCCAGGGCACTACTGCGGCTCTGCTGGGAGAGTGGAGCCATGTGATGTCATTGATCATCTGAACTTCAAGGTAGTGGTCGTATTTTACTGCATCTTCTTTCTCCGAGCCCACGAGGGTAGTAGTGTAGTGACTCAAGGCAAAAAAATCAAATGAGCCCTGTATTAACTTCTTTTCTTCTTCTGAGAAATGAGGCAAGTGGAAATTATACAGGTCAACACTGTTTATTCGGTGAAGCCATGCTCTCATCACCTCTGGGTAGTCACCATTCCCAAAGATGGGCTCTGCAAGCCAGCCAATGTCGAACTCTAGAATTCTATCAGCCACTTCTTGGTCATTCCTGGAAAAGGGACAAGCCGGCTCTACCCAGTCAGCTTGCAAAGCTATAGATATTCTACCCTTCTGAGATCTCCTGAATTCTTTGTCATAAAGATGCCATACTTTTGCATGGGCTTTCAACAGGTTGTGCCCTGCTGTGTATGTCAAGTTTTTCACAGATGGTTCATTCATGGTGATCCAAAATTTCACATGGTCCCCAAGACTTGTAAAGCAGAATCTGGCATACTCAACAAAAGCCTGAACAGTTTCTGTGTTTTCCCAAGCTCCATATTTGGCAAGGGAAACTGGGAGCTCTTGATTATCGATCATAGGTTGCCATAAAGCAACAACGGGAGTTATGTTAACTCTGAGGAGTTCACTAGCAAAACACTGATAATAATGTACAAGTGTGTGGTTGATGAGAGAAAGATTCCCTAAAGGAAGGATTGAAGACCATTTCAGTGAAAAATGGAAGTGTGTGACATGCATTTCTTGCAGAAGGGAGATCTGGAGCCTGATTGCAGCAAAGTCAACACAGTGACGCTTGCGTTTCGAGGTGTAAACTCCATCCACTTTAATAAGCTTCTTTGTCTGGTGAACATCCCACACATAAACACTGGAGTCAAGAAACTGGGCGGGTGTCGTGTCTACCTAGGTAGAATAAGAAACATACCAGATTCAAGCTGCTTGTTCTAGGTAGGTGGGAACATCATAACCATCCGGCACAACCTAGTGAAAGAAAATCGAAAGTCAAAATATTGCATTTACCATGTCAGATCCAGTTATCTTGGGCTCATGAGACTGAATTAATTTTCCATTAACATGTGAGGTCAGAAAAGTACAAATCTATGTATCATTTTCACCCTGCTTTTCAAACAAGCTTATGCTAATGGTCACCACGATTATATCTTCTCCAAGTTGTTCCAGTTTGCATAAGAAACAAGGGATTGCTCAGGGATAAGGCACTAAGCCTTGTGACAGATCTCCAGAGAAGCAGATCTTCAGTCAAGACTACAGTAATTTTTAAAATGTTTTTCTTTCAAGATTAAGAAGGGCCTACAGAGAGACTGTCTGTTATAAACTACCCAGTACATTCAGTTTCAAGACCACTCCCTGAATGCAGTAAAAAAAATAACGAATGCAACATCATTTCTCTGTTCTCTTCTTTTCCTGACTATGATGAAAGATGAGTAATGCTCTGCACTTGATTTTAACATAAATGCAGTTGACAAGCAAAATTTCTCCCTCTTGCTAAAGACATTCTTTTTTATTTAACTCATACTGCACTCATTTCCAAGTTATTTTAGCAGGTTGTTGGTGATTGAATCAATTTTGGTTTGGGCCTCTGAGTAAAGCCACTATATGTCACTCCAACAAAAAATGCATTTCCCACAAGGCTTCAGTGTTTCAGATGACAGAACTGCCTGTATGACATATTGATACAGTAGAAGATGAACTTCTCAGGGTCACTCAGGATTATACTTCCACTTTTTAATGAACATTACCAACACAGAAAAGACTAGAAAATGAAAAATTGAATTACTTAAAATAATGCGCAGTGTAAAATCTCCTCAGTCATACTTCATGCAACTCTTTCTAGATCCAAATCACAGGATACTGGTACTACATGCCTTTATTTGTCTTTTTCTCATTCTTTTCAGTCTTCGGTGTGTGTTTCCCCCTGAGTTCAGATTTCCTTGTCCTGCCCTCTGTTTGAAAAGCAGGTGTCAGCCTACAACCAGTGTTCAACTTGTAGCTGAGTCTCTGCAGACTGTGTAAAGAAGCTGCTGAAAATCAGTTGCTATTTTCTCCGGAGAGGTCAGTACTGTGCTTATAGAAGAACGTAATAAAAAACAGCGTGTCTGAGGGAAATTGCTTTTCTGGAGAATTGTCCCTTGTAGATTACTAAAGCATGCATTGCCACTAATACTGTGGGAATGCTGTCAAAAGAGTTTTTCCACTGTGATGCATCTACAAATCACACTACCTAAGCCTTTCAGCACAAAATGTTTGAATGGCCTTTTGAAATGAAAATATTCAGCTTTGAAGGTTTAGAGGATGGGAGGGATTTTTTAACTGTCGTAGCCTGACTGACTCCACAACTTTATAGTTGTTATTGATTCCAAAAGCAGCAATTCCATTTCCAATTCCAAATCTTTCTGAGAGCTAGGAGGGTAATTACTTGAATTTTCTTGGAAATTGGCGCACCAGGTAAGGAGGCTGCAGTATTTTTCAAGGGAACAAAGTCAGATCTTATTTCTGAAGTGAGAAAAAACAAACAAGCCCCTCACACTCTAGCCTTAAGAAAGAGTCTGTCTTAGTGGAAAATGTAAATTAAAAATTGTCCTTGGATCAAGCCTTGGCTTTGAATTTGCAGCTCTTTATTGTGGTTAGAGAAGTCCTGCAAGCCAAAATAGCATCTGAGAATCACAGAACCAAACAGTTCAAGAGATCATAACTAAGCTACAATTTTTACTCATGCTCTAAAGCTTGAAAATTTGATAGACTCTCCCAAAGTATCAAATTAGTTGAAATAAAGAGTGAGAGCTGTGAACTGGATCCATAATCTAGGTAGGTTCTGTCTGGGGGCACTGCAGGCCTCCATTAGATACAATATGACATAAAATGAAAGAGAAGGAGCACAGAAATTTAATTTAATATTGTTTACTTCCTTTTACACAAAATCCCTCTAATTACAGTATCAGGATATATGTGCAAAAGATGTACAAATATGTCACTGGAATTCTAAGAATTTTCAGGAAGTTTTCAAAAATATATACACTTCTCTTTGAAAAGAACTGATTTCCTGTAACTGATCACATATGTCCAGGGAAGATGAGCATCAGACCACTTTCCCTTTCTGAATGCTTTTCTAATAAGTTATTTATTGTATCTAAATCTGACTGGTTCTCTTTGGTCATACAAAGAAAGTCTGGTGAAAAAAGAAAGACACAGTGTTTGGCACAAAAGCCTTGTACCTGTCTCCTTGCAGCACTGTGGCAACACATACTGGCAAAGACACTCTATTCAGCAAATATATCACTATGAACTTGTGCACTGATCTGGCTGGACAGCCTGTCGGCTTTACTATCAGACTCACCTGAATGTAGTTGTCAACAACTCCCCAGGCAAAGCCACAGGGAAAAATACCTTCTATGGGCTGATTTTCAGGCAAAGGTGGGAAGCCATTTTTTTCTATCAGCTTTTGATAGAACAAGACAGAAGATTTGGGCATCAACTTCTTGTCATGGCTTTGAAAATCGACATAAAACAATCCACGTCGAATGCTGTATCCCCTGTGCCACTCAAAGCCATCCAGGAGGGACCACACTGTGTAGCCGAACACATTAACTCCATCGTACCGGATAGCTGAGGGAAGAACAAACCTAAATTTATTGCGGTGCTCATTTTTCCTCTGTAGATTACACCATATCAGCAATGTTTGCTGTATTCTTGTGTAAGAACAATGCAATAGGTCAGATAAGAATCTCAGGGCCTGCCTCAAAGCCTGTTCAGGGAAGATGTATCAGCTGCCTTCAAGGAGGTTATGGGTGCACCGTGCAAGTCAGCAGAGGTACCCTGCTTGGCTTGTAGAGCTCGTAGAGCAAAGAGCAGCCTCGCAGCAGTGGTTTGAGCAGTGCTGCTAATCAGGTGAGCCAAACCTCAGCCTCGGAGCAGGGCATGCTATGCCTGAACCATTTGCAGCAACTGAGCCAGTGACTGCACTGCACCGCCCTGCCCTCTGCTAAGCGCGCCCTACAGCTCACACCCAGGGAGCTTAAGTGCCCTTAACATAGCACTACCCTGGATGCAAACAAAACTTATATTCTCTTTTTATCTCCTCCCCTCACACCCACTACAAATATGTATTTGGAAAACCCTGACAGCACTTTTAGTGTGCTCATGAATTTTTATTACCACAGATTTTAAGTAGAAACGATAATGTAGGAAGACTCTGTTTATTTGATAATTCTGACTCGTTACATCTTTTACGGAATTGCATTTTCCAGCTTAAATATTTACGGGTTTCTAAAAACATATGCATGTTCTAGATCAACTGTTTGACTTCTAAGAATCACCACACACTTAGAAGGTTAATATCAGGGGCTACTGGCATTTGTTAGTATTACCAGCACCATGGTTTTATTTTAAGATTCCAAATTATACTCACTTTTAGTTTTATTAAACACTCAGATTCAGCAAAATGTTCCAGGGCAAGGCTCACCTCCAGGAAAGCACAAAGAAGTGTGCTTATTTTAACTGCATAATTAGACCCACCCTAATTCAGCAATGCATTTAAGCACATTCTTAAATGTCCTTTTGAACTGGTGTTTGGCTCTGTAAGCAGCAAAGTTTATCTTTATTACTCACCATCTTGTGTCAACCCTAACTGGGTACTGACTAAACGTAATATTTTCCAGCCTAGTAACACTGAAAGCGTTATTTCAGGCAACCAGAATAATCAAGATCTTAATTTCCTGGTTTTATTAGTGTACCTCATTACAGTAAGTTATGAAGGACCACATGGATTCTTGATTGTAACCCTGTTTGAATCAATTAAATGAACAATGTGGTTAAATAAGCAACAAATTTGGCCCAGTCTTTGTCAGAGGTCATGAGAAAATGTCTAAGGAAATGGAATATTTCTCCTCCTAAAGGCATCATTCTTTTGTCTTTGTCAAGTGTCAGTATTTTTCTAACCTCTGCATGCATCCATGATGACATCTGCCATACCAGCAGAGTAAAAGCCAGTATAGGTCCACTGTGTTAACTGGTCTCAGGGAGAATTTCTTTGAACAGCATCTCACCCCTTCTGTAAGTCATCACACAGCACTCCCACACTTCCTGAGCGCCTCATAAAAATCCTCCTCAAATCCTTCTTAAAAAATATATTAACTTTTATGTGTCACCCATGAAAGAAGCAACTTGAAACATTTTTGGGAGTCCTTAGAAGTCTGGAAGTCTCAAACACAGTATCCCACAGGGATTGCATATTACTGGAAAGCCACAACGCAAATTAATGTGTCTCTTTTTTTCCTCTTTATTTTTTATATTCTCCTTTTCTTTATGTCTATTGGTGTGCAAACCAGGCAGACTGAAACCTTAACTGTCCTTGCTTCTGAAACTTAGTGGCTTTGTCTATACTACCCACTGCAAGTGACTCCTGTCCCGAGCAATCCCCCACAGCATGCTAGAGGCGTAATACTGTACAGACCAGAACTCTGCTAGAGCTGGGTTAAAAATTAAACAGCAGTTCAGCTCATGCTCTGCTTAGCTCAGTAGTACAGAAGGAGTCCAAGGAGATATGGCAGACCCATAAGTATCAAATACAGATCTTTAAAACCCTCTGCTCAGCTGCTCTCCAACTCCAGTGGCTGAAGGTGAGGCGTGTGAAGCCTTCAGCCCCTGTTTCCATTTGGAAGGTGCTCAGGAGCTGTGTTCTGCCTTTGGACATGCCTGAGGAGAGCTTGGTCCTGCCTTGTCAGGGCCCTGGCTGCTCTTCTCAAGACTCTTTGAATTCAGACCTACTAATTCCCCAGACAAAGACCTAACCCCTCTGCTAGTCAACATGGCCCAGAGGAGTGTCCCCTGCGTGCCCCCCCAGTCAACATACTCTGCTTTGCAAGACACAATCCATTTATTTGTTGCACCAGAGATAGAGCAGGGAAGTGAATATGACCCCAGAGTAAATAGTGAGATACCCACACAAAGACATCTCCAACCAATTAACAGTTCTAATTAAAGTTCAACTACTTTATATTACAGGTCTATTTAGTCTAATCAACCCTAAATGGTGTCTGGAGTAAAAAAAAATAAAATATCAAAAACAGCAAACAGTACAAGGATTTAGGGCTGTGAACCCCAAATAGAGATCCTGTCCCAGAGGAAAAAAAAAACAAAACATTTCAAAAGTATGCATGGAGCTTGTCTACAACATCCAGTGTCAGAATGGACATCTACACCAGCATTTCAACTGAAATCAGGAGCACACTTTTTAAGCAAATCTCTCTGATCATGCATGGGTTCACACCACATAGCAGTCTCAGAAAGCATGATGTGGTTTCCTTTTGAGTGAAATTAATCCAGAAATGGACTTCAGGAATACACACAGCACAGAAACCTGGCCCTCGACACTAACTCTTTTTACTGTACAGGCTTGCTCCAACTGGGCTGCACTTACTTGTTCACACAGATGTAGAAATAGGAAGGTTTGCCTGAACCAGTGCATACACACAACCAGGCAAAGATACCAGCCAGATCTAGCAAGCAGCAAAACCACATTTATGCAGCCTTGTGTCTAAATTAGTTATCCTTGCTTCTCAGTGCCATAGCTCCAAAGTAATTTCACTGTCCTTTGACTGCTGGAGTGAATCTGGTGGTAAACAGCTCAAGAATTTCCATGTTGCAGTGCTTTATGGCACTGGATAGACATGCCCTACATCTCTCAGAGAGAAAGCATGTGCCTTTTTCTTTGGTCTTTAATGCTGTACAATATGCACAATACATTTTGTGGATCTTTCTCAACTAAATTCCCTTAGCTATTGCATAAAGAACTTTGGTATTCACATTGGATTTTGCAGATCCTATCAGCAGAAGATTTGGGTGCAATAATTCTAATTTTAATGACACCAAAGTCTCCTCTGCAGATCCAGTCTGTGTCTGCTTTATTTTTTTCTTTTTTTATTCTATTAAAAGTGTAACCAAGTGCTAGTGTTCTTAAGTTAATATGACAAGTTTGTCGTACTGTTGTTGCTGTTAGTATTACTTATTGAGTGACACATTAAAAAGAAAGATACTTTGTAAATTGGCATTGCTTCCAGGCAGATCCATGTATGCATTTCCAGCAATTTAGAAACTAAGCAGAAATAGGGACAACTGGAATATGAACCCTTCATGAAGATGAGCTCTTCATCTGATTTTCTGCAAACTAGTGATACTGTACTTGCAACAGTTAGTTACTGTTTTGCTTTCATTCTTCTATTTTGGATGCACTGGCTCAGGTGTTTATTCACCTTATAATTTATTTGCAATAATTAGGTTTCTGGGATAGCAGATGAAACCAGTGGGGGAGTCCTCTGCATCTTCATGAGTGCTGAGAATAAAATAAAAGCTATTTTTACTCCTCTGCCATATGAAAATGGCAATGTTACACAATGGCTATCTCATCTGAACTAACAGCTACAATAATACTCTTTTTAAAACAAGAACAGTAAACTGCAGATGAATAAATCAGTTATTAAATTGTAAATTAATACATGAAAAGACAATGAAAGCGGAAATAGTAACACCAACAGTTTACTGGTGACTACTAGGGTTGAAAAAACCTGTTTTGCACAAGGACATGGGAAGTTGGAAAATAACTCTCATATAAGGTGGTGTATTTCTCTTACTTCAGAAAAAATAAGAGGTTAACAAATTAAATTATTTAGACTATATAATCTCAGCCCTTCTGTTCTCCTTAAACTGATGTAAATTCAGATTACTGTGATTGATGCCCACAGCTGTACCAATGCAAAATTTGTGTCAGGGTAAGGTGCAGAATGAAAAGGTTCCAATTTTTCAGTTTAAATTATATTATTTCAGTCTTTGGGTTTTTTTCAGAGGAATTCCTATTGCATAGTATTATCTTCTCAAATACATGTTCTTCTATTTTGTACATATGCATTCAGATAAGGAAAACTATTAATAAGTAACACAGTAAATTCTCCTAAGTCCACTGAGAATATAGTTCACACATTTTGCACTTCCTCCCACCAAAGATGGTAGAGATTTTCCTTCTGAATTCAAAGACAGCAGCATCAAGCTCACCAAATGCTATCTGCAGACGCTGAGGTTCTTCAAGAGAAGAACAAACACAGGGAAGAGATTTGAAGTCTCATTTCACAAGTACCAAGATGAATGCTGAAGACTAAAACCAGTTTTCAGACTGGTGCTTTAACTCATCTCTGTAGGCTATATATCCATTATGATTTTTTCAAGGACATAGCAATACAAACTCAGGCCTACCTTTTAAAGTTTCCATAATGAACTTTTTAAGATAGTACATATATTTGGCATCATCTCTCTTGGTAGTACCAGAAACAAACCAGCTGTTCTCCACTATGAATATTTGGGGGTTGTTATATTCACTGTTTATCCAGTAAAGGAGCTGTCTTAGGCTTATTGATTCCAGCTGCTGGAATTTCATGTGGGAGTCCAAAAGCTGGAAACTCAGGGTAGCTCCAAAAGAAAGAGCAAAAAAGTCTGCTGTTCCCTTGATATACTCCTTCTCAACTTCACTGAATTCAGGCAATAGAGATGAGAGGTTGCTCTTCATGCTCTCTGGATAGTCACCATCAATAAATATGGGCTTAGCAAACCAGCCAAGCACGAAGTCAAGGGATTTTTGGCATTCTTTGATGTTTTTTTCAGTCATACGTAGAGGTTTTATCCAGTGGGAGCCAAGGGCAATAGACACTTTTCCTCTTTGAGTTGGACGAAAACGGTCATTGTAGAGATGCCAGACTTTAGCATGGGCCTGTTGGAAAGAAAGACTGTAATTAAAGGATCCAAAAATCCATTTTAAGTAACACAATTAGTCTCGAGTACTGACTTCCAGTGTCACGTAGTAACCAAATAAATGCATCATTTAAGAGCTCAATCTTATTTGTTTGGAACTTCTAAATTAACTTTTCTTTAATACCATATATCAACTAGAAATTGCTAGTTGGTTGGGGAAAGCAGCATCTCAGTTTTCCATGAAATACTTTTCCAGATACTGAACATACTTTTAGCTAGGCACCTTGATTAACAAAAATGAAAATGCATTTAACCAAACATGTTTCAAAGCATGTTTTCTGTATAGGAATATCCCTTTATCTGTAGATTCAAAGATATATAAAGAAGAAAAGTCTATTCTTAAGAACCACACAGATTGCTGAAACAATACAAAACAAAGAAACACTTTTAAACTTATTCCTCTTAGAACCAAAACACACAATATAGGATACAGAACTACCAATCTGGATTTTAAAAAGTCTGGTGAAAAGCAATTTGCCACAGGTCCTGAAAAATTATTCCAATAATTCAGTTTATTTTATTAAAATTTCCTATTTACCCCTAGCATCAGATTTTAAGCACTTATCTTGGTAGAATTTTATCTTTTACTGTGAGAACATATTTTCTACCAAATTTCTTTCCTGTGATCTTACAGAGTCAGTTGAAACAGTCTCTTGATGTTCCCTTTGAAAGCTAAATAGATTAAGTTCCTGAAGCCTTGCATTACCTTCAGGCATTACCTTCAAGCTCTTTAACCATTCGCACTGCTCTCCTCTGATTCTCTTCCAATTTGTCATCATCTTAAACTGCAGAAGCAGAATTGGACAAAATATGCCAGTAGTAGTCTTGCCAGCAGTAAAACCAGAGACAATTTAATACACTATTTCTGCTTATACGGCCGTAGAATTACACTGTGAGCATATGCTCATCTTAACTGCCATATCTCCAGAGCCCTTCCTCATCTAAAACATATCTTTTCTTTGAACCTAGCTTATCAAAGAGTTTTGACCGCGCAGTGAATCAATATCCCATCTTCTGTCATTTATAGATTTGTAGAAATTGTCATGGTTTTTTTCCAGGTCATTGATAAAAAAGCAAAAATATGAGATTTGACAACACAAAGCTGGGAGGAGGGGCCAATACCCTAGAGTTCTGTGCAGCCCTTCAGAAAGGCCTCAGAGATGGGCAGAGAAGAACTGTCTGAAGTTCAGCAAAGACAAGTGCAGGGTCCTGCACCTGGGGAGAAATAATCCCCTGCACTAGCACAGGCTGGGGGCCAACCTGCTGGAAAGCAGCTCTGTGGGGAAGGACCTGGGGGTCCTGGTGGACAACAAGCTGTCCATGAGCCAGCAGTGTGCTCTTGTGGCCAGGAAGGCCAAGGGTATCCTGGGCTGCATTAGGAAGAGCCAGCAGGCTGAGGGAGGTGATCCTGTCCCTCTACTCAGCCCTGGTGAGGCCACATCTGGAGTGCTGTGTCCAGTTCTGGGCTCCTCAGTACAAGAGAGACATGAAGCTCCCAGAACAGGTTCAGCCGAGGGCAACAAATGATCCAGGAGCTGGAGCATCTCTTACCAGGAATGGCTCATGGAATTGGGTCTGTTCAGCCTCAAGAAGTGACAACTGAGAGGGGACCTCATCAATGTCTTTAAGCATCTGAAGGGAGGGTGTCAAGAGGATGGATCCAGACTCTTCTCGGTGGTGCCGAGCAATAGGACAAGAGGCAAGGGGCAGAAACTGATTCACAGGAAGTTCCACCAGAACATGAGGAAGAACTTCTTTACTGTGTGAGTTACTGAGTGCTGGAAACGATTCCCCAGGGAGGGTGTGGAGTCCCTCTCACTGGAGGTATTTAAGAACTATCTGGATGCAAACCTGTGCCATGTGCTCTGGGATGGCCCTGCTTGGGCAGAGAGATTGGACCAGATGAACTGCTGTGGTCCCTTCTAACCTTGTCCATTCTGTGATCCTGTGTTTCTGAGATCTACTCATTAGAATAAAGTCTGCCTAACAACTATTCCCAATTTACATTTGCATTTTGAGACTCATCAGTTAGTATTTGTTCATATGTGCTGTGATGACATGAACCTCCATTCTTGCCATACATTCACAGATTCAATGAATATATATGACAGATTATTAATCAAAATTTCACATGCATTTTTAGCCCGACCTGGACTATAAACCATATAGAAAGTCTTATAATTCCCCTCCATGCAGTATGCATGTCAGCAAGTTTTATCATTAATTTATTGACAACTACTTTTCACAGTTTCCTTTTCACATACTCTTACCATTCAAGCTTTGAACTACAATCACGTCCAGTTGCCAGCATTAGTAGAAACAATTTTTGACATAGACATTGTTAATTACCCATGAAAACAGCAAATTCTATTATTTTAATGTTCTTGCAGAATTTTAATTATCACTGCTGGCAGAAAAACAATTGGAAGTAGAGGACAACGAAAGGTAATATCAATAATCAAGGCTCAGTTCAGTAGTCTACATACAGAAACCTGCTGTCTTTGAGCATATAAAACATCTGTGCAGACCTGACACCAGCTCAACAGAAGACCCTTTTAGAATGGTCACCAAAACCCAAAGAGAACAACCTTGGAAACTGTGAATCACAGTACACACATACGTGCGTGTATCTGAATCACGCTCTCCGTTGCAAACGTCCATGTACGTGCTCTCATTTATAATGCATCAATAGCTCAAATAAACATGCTGCAGCGTGACCATCTGTCTGTATGAATACAATGGATCTTGATGCTAGAGAGAAACTATAGTAACAACTTCAAACTCTCATGTCAAAACTGGGAACCGACCTAAGTACAGATTTCATTTTACTTCATACCAAAGCTCCATTATACTGATGAAAGAACAAAAGACATTATGCATCATGACCAACAACAGATATTTTAAATATGATTTTTAAAATGTCATTGAGAACAAATTTGTCACCACTTGCAACTCAAATTTGCACACCCAAGTTCTCCCTCATAAAGGGGCCATGCATTCTTCCTCTGTTGGACATGACTCATCTCCACATTTCCTGTCTCGGATGCTAAGATACCACCACGCACGCTCTCAAACACACAATTTCATCTCTGTGATCTGCACTTGCAAGTATGCTGCCCACACCTAAAACATCTCAAGGACTGTATAGGACTTCCCACGTAACTCTTGGGCCTCCCTGCTTCCTATCAGTGGAGAGAAATCTTCCAGAATTTTAGTAGCTTTGGATCTACCATGAAGAAAGGAGGAAGGGAAGCCTGCAGGTCATCCTTCTACATGCATAAGGAAATGCTGTTAAGTCCCTCATTACAATGAAAAAACATGAAGTGTAGCAATGTGAGATCATCTCACTCAACGCTATTTTCTAAGCAAGTCACCTAGTCTGCCTCTACAGAAAATGAGAAGACTTTTGTCTAAGATATGCAGGTGAGTCACTATTTGAGAGTCCGTCTCTCTCCACTGATAACAGACAAAAGCTGTTATTCAGTTTAAACGAGACATGCTCTATATGCAGATGAAAGTAGACAAGTAGCAGCCCACTTAAATGTCTGCCCTCTGGAGTGTGCATGAAGTGGAACTGTATTATTTCCATTAAAAAAATGCTACACCTAGAAAACAGTGATCAAAGACCCCAGGCTCTGTGGATGTAGATTAATGAAGCAGTCAAAACTGCACAGAAATAAAGCTGGGAGAAGCCAGTGACAAAGCAGAGAGTCTCTATGGAAATCTGGAACAGAATTCATTTGCCTAAAATTAGGTGCCTAATGCAGTTTTAGGGACTTTGGAGCATTCCAGTCTGAATTCCAACCAGTTTCAGAGAGCTGTGAGTCTCCCAATTAATCCTAAATCACATCTCTTAGCCACAGAGACACCTGGGATACTAAAGAATGTGTCAAATTATAATTTTCACCTATACCTATATTCAGGCAAATGAATCCTACTCCTAGGGTGAGAATATCCTAGAGTAGTGCAAGTGGTGCTGTACCCCTGCTGGGACAGCTGAAACCTTCCAGATCTCTATTACCTATAACTGGAGTGATGTGCAGGGAAAATAAGTAGGCAATAACCCACCATCAGTTCCTTTATATTTATCTGAAATCTTACTTCCAGATCACAGTGACTTATTTTTAGTTCACATTCAACTAGGATTAAGACCATGTCAATCGACACTTCAGTACTTCTACTGACATGCATCATGGTAACTCCATGTCCCTGTTTTTGCAAGATGCTGAGGGGTACTTTTCTCCTTGTTAGCTCAGACAGGTGTGCAGTGCCTGTGGATCACCTGGCTTGGCTGAAAGGCTTTACTAAAAAAGGCTCATTACAAACCGTCTCTAGGAAGGGTTGTGCAGTCACCTCTGTGTTACGAGCAAAAGTGCTAAAACCTGTGTGCTGGTTTCCAGGCTGTTGAATTTAGGTAGTCTTGTCATTACCACTTGGTTTCAGAGAGCAGCACATAGTGTTAGATACCAAAGACTGGACCAACACCTTTTTTGGGGGGATATTACCTACATTCTTCAGCTTGCTGAGGCTTGAGTTAAACTGGCATTGGGAAGCTGCGGATAGGATGGGTGCTCTATGTGCTTACTAGAACAGGAAGAGACTTACTCAGGAACAGACTATCAGGAAAGCTTTTAAACAGCACCCACTTTTTCTCCTAAAGCACTAAAAAAAACCCCATAAAGTTTTGTATTACCATGAAAAAAGAAAGACATAGCTTATCCTTAGCTAAGCCCATTTCTATGTTTGTAGCTCACCCATGTTTCAGGCTCAGACACTGTCCCATTTTCAAGTGGGTATGTTCTTCTTCCCCGACTATGCCACCCAATATATCTACTTGGACCACACCCTATCTGTATTCAAAACTCTGACACTGGTTGTGTTTGATCATCCCTAAAGAGATGTCTGTGTGAGTCAAAGTCAGTAATGCCAAAACCAAGGCTTGAAGTATCAAACGTGTTTCCAAAGCAGAAAAAACCTCTGTAATGTCATAGCGTGGGCTAGTCCTACCAAATTCCTGCAGTGACAGCAGAATTCAACACAGACAAACAAGCTTCACAATCTGAAAAAGTCCTACTGTGTTAGAGGTTGTCCACTCTAGCGCAGTAGAGATCTACATAGTCCAAGAATCATTAGGTGAAGTCATGTTAGTAACATAGACATTTGTTTGCCTGACTACTCCTCTAAATTCCTGCTCACAGTCCTTAAGACCTTCCTGAATCTGGCACTGATACGGATCATTCTGCAAGTTCTTAGTACTTACATCCATCATGATGCATAACCTTCACAAGAGCAAATCAAGACTTATAATTGGGAACATCATGATTTCATAATTTGTGTTCATTCCTCCAGAACAAGTTGTTTCAATTTTAAGTTGTGTCTTCTGAACCAGTAATAATACCATTCATTTCACACATAAACTGCACAAAAACACTGCTCTCCACACTCAAAGGAATTATCCTGTATTAACTCTCTATTTGCATGTTAATGAAACTGAATAGGAAAGTGTTACTGTACTTGGCACTGGTGAGGTGACACCTCAAATCCTCTGGTCAGTTTTGGGCCCCTCACTACAAGAAGGACCCTGAGGTGCTGGAGCATGTCCAGAGAAGGGAAACAAAGCTGGGGAAGGGTCTGGAGCACAAGTCTTATGAGGAGCAGATGAGAGAGCTGGGACTGTTTAGCCTGGAGAAAAGGACGTTCAGGGGAGACCTTACTGCTCTCTACAACTACCTGAAAGCAGGTTGTAGCCAGGTGGGGGTTGGCCTCTTCCCCCAGGTAACATGCAACAGGACAAGAGGAAACGGCTTCAAGTTGTGACAGAGGACATTTCAATTGGATATTAGGAAAAGTTTCTTCACAGAAAGGGTTGTCAAGCACTGGAACATGCTGCCTACACAGGTGGTGGAGTTATCATCCCTGGAGGAATTTTTAAAGGACATGTAGATGTGGCACTGAGGGACATGGTTCAGTGGTGGACTTGCCAGTGGACTCAATGATTTTTTCCAAGTTAAATGATTTTATGATTTAGCAATACAAAAAGAAGAGTTAATTGGAAAAAGTTTACAAAGGGTTTTTGATTACTAGAAACTGGGCTGACACACCTCCAACAAAAACATCATTATTCAGTTCTACATCAAAAGCCATTCCAAAATGGATATAACTATTTGAGTGACATGGGAAAGTCTAGTATGGGATTAGTCACAATGTGCATTGTACCAGGAAGGGGAAAATATAATGTGTTTTTCCCCCATATCATCAAAAGCAGGTATTTTAATCAAAAACTACAACAAAGGATGTCACATTTCATGTAAGTTTCACTATTAAGTCAAGTAGGTTTTACCCACACAGTCTTTGGGCAAACATTCTCTCTCGCAATCAAATTGCATTCTTAATACTGAGTAAGAGATACTTGCTTAAGGTTTTTCCCATATTTCAAAACTAGCAACACCTTCCTGTATAAAGCACAGGACTTTTCTAGATGTTAGTTCTGTAGTAACTTAATTTTTCCCCAATAATTCCTTCACAAATATGCATTTTTCTAGTTTTGTTTTTAAAATCTGTTAGCCAACATTACCACAGTTCAATTAATTTGGTATTTTTGGCCAATCTCAACCTTGGAATAGAATTAGGCTTGTAAATGGTACACAGAATGGCAAATGAGCATTTTTCAATCTACAACCACACAATGTAAAATTTGCTAGAATTATGGCTCTAAGTATTGATTGCATACCTGAACTACACTGTTTTCTTCCAGTTTGTTATAGTTTCAATACTCGGTGGAATTCCTTCCTAACGACTTCAGAGGCAACGCCTTTGTCTGTGGAGACTAGATAACAATGGCAAACTGCATATTCATGTGGTGCCGCTGATCACTTGTCTAGTTTTTTGTTCTGCCCTCTCCCCAGGTTGCGAGGGGAAGGGGGAGAGCGGTGAGGGGGGGCAGCTCCTTTTTTTCCTGCGCAGGTCAGCGAGGTTCAGCTACTGCAGCTACCAGCGCGGGAGTGAGGCAGAGACACACCGGTTGTCTGGAATTTACTGGATAGCTGGGATTGTTTGCCTTCTCGCCCCTGACTCGACTGCTTTGTGGTCATCTGTGGAACGTTGCAGGAGCTGCCTGGGAGAGGAGGAAGAGGAAAACGCCTGGCTCTTGTTCCTCTATTTCCAAGACAGATCTCCTGCTGCTGTTATAGCCACCTCCATCACTGGTGACCTACAAGGGAGAGAGGCCAGCTAGCTGGGCACGACATCGCCTCCTGCTGTCCATAACTATAACTGCATCCCCTGAGAGCGAGACCAGCAGTCCTTTTTGGGGATAGCTAAAGGACCCTTTTAGCTTTTTTTTCTTGGGAAGGGGGAAGATTTTATCATAAACTGCTGGGGTTTGGTTTTGTTTTTTTTTTTTCTGGAGATACATATAAATGTATTGTGATTGAGAACCGTTATCCTTTTCCATATATATATATTTCCTAATTAAAGTTTTGTTTTTTTTCTAAATTTAAAGAGAGAGGGATTATTTTTTTTTCTGATCAACATTGATATCTTAGTCCTCCCTTTGAACTAAGACACAGTTCCTTTCTCAACACAATTTAGTCACTGTTTTCACACTGTAATGGTCATTGTAATGTTCTGATGCCTCAGGAACATGAATGAATTTTTTCCTGCCTCACATAAGGAAAGAAGCAATATCATTCCTATTTTAAGGATCGGGAACAGAGATGTTACAACACGCATAGAAGTAGAAGAACTGGACCAGATACCATAAGTTGTAGATCAGTGTATTAACTTCAGAACAACGCCTCTGGTGTGGTACTCACCTCTACAGTAAAAGCACCAAAGATGGCATTAAGTCCTTGTCTGAAGGCACAGCAGTTAGATAAAACACCATTTTTTTCCCATCACAGGCAAAACAGGGAGGCTTTGCTAGCATGAGAATGAAAGGGAGAAGGTAGCCTGAAAGCATGAAGCTAAGCCAAGGCATCAAGATGCATTGTAGGTACTCCAAAAATATTAGCAGAAGGGAAAACAAACAAGCTCAAAAGATAAGAAAGCAGGTAAAGGGTTATTTTTACACTTTTGTTACTGGGTTTTATAGAATATGAAAGACTGGTAAAGCTTGTACTTTCACATACTGTATGCACAGCCATAAGTGAACATTATCATAGACAGATATGCAGCAGAGAGACATGAAGTGACCACAGTGAGACAGAAGGAAACAAACCCCTCCTTGATCTCATTGTGTCAGGTGACTGCTGGAGGAAACCTTTCCTTTGAAGTACAGAAAGCCTAGATGTTACAGCACAAGCCCTGAGTTAAGCCTCTCTCAGGCTTACCCTGCCTTTGAAAGGCCACACGCTGGGCCGGCGCTCTGTGGCATGGCAGCCACAGAGAAGGCAGCTGGACTGGCCAATGCACTCTGCACATCCCACTGTCACCATCAGAGGCTGAGCAAACAGGCACACACCTTCGTCAGGGACTCATCTCACCTCAGTTTTGTCATCTTCTGCCTCTGAGCACTTCTCAGGCAGAGCAGGGGCAGATTGCCTCCAAACCACAACTCACTCAAGCCATTTTCAATGCTCGGATGAGAGTGAGACGAGAAGTGCCTGTTCTCCTCCACTCACCACACAAACGGGCTGGCGTGACCATGGGAGTTGACATCCTGTCCAAGTAAACTACAGCACCAAGAGACGAGTGGGCTGGGAAAACAGTTTGAAGTCTCCTGAGATGCAAACAGTCTCTGAAAATATAAAGGTCATCTGGAAAAGAATTAAGCGGCATTTGACTTTGAGAAGCAATGGGAGAGGAGATAAAAATAGCTTTATTTCTGACAACAAGTGCTTCTGAGACACTTGATGTGTTTAATCATTTTCCGTTACCTCTGACAGAAGAGATTAATTACGGAACTGCACAAAAATAGTTCAAGGAATGTTGTGACCCATGTGAATATTAAAGATACGAGAGATTCTTAAACAGAGTACAAAAGGAAGATAAAAGTACAGAGCAGTACTCATGAGTGATTTAAAGCTTAGAGACAATCTTGCAGTACTGAAGTGAACTAAAATAGTCCCTGATAACAGGCTTAGAATCTGGGACACAATGCTCAGGTAGTATTTAGGAGAAGACCAAGATACACTCATTGCCATCAGAACTGTTTTGGGCTTGCTGGAGCTACATAAACATACAAAAGCTCCAGTACTGAGACTCAACAGCAAAACTGTCTCCCAAGCACAAACCTCTTGAAGGACAGGCCAGGCTCCAATCACGATGACATGTTCAAATACACAAAATATAGATTCGAGGGAAAAACACATGAATAACTTAGTTGTAATCCAGAAAAGCAGGGACACAGGACTGCACGAGAAGCAGTAAACAGTACAATCTAAGACAACAACACTTCAAAAGAGTTGATTACTGTCAAACAGTGTGCTGAATAAGGAGGATGAAAAAAGCACCATGACTTTGGAGGATCTCTTAATGGAAATAATGGTAACAGTTGTGGCAACTGGATACATCATTAATCGAAAAAGCAAATGGAATGCTAATGGATCTTAAGCCACATTCTGGTTGAAGATGTGCATGGTGCTAGAATCAGGAGTGAGCAAAAAAGTTAAGCATAAAACTCATATAAAACTGATAGATCAAAAATATACGTAGAATATATAAAGCTGATAAAGCAATGCCCAGTCAGGGCACTGAGATTAAATGGACACCAAAAACTGAAATACTTGGTATTTGTAATAGTACTATCAAGAGGAAGGCATCCATTGTGACTCCAAACTTTTGGGTTCATAAAGGTTTGTACAAACCAGATGGAGAGGGTAAAATCCAGCTGAGGAAGAAGTACAGGACTGCAGGAAGCTCTCAACTACAGAACACAGCTTCAGAAGGCAAAAGCCCCAGAATTCACAGCTCTTCCCTGCACTAAGGCAGGAGCCAAATGAGAAGATCGTTGCCCTCCAAAGTAATAGCGAGGACAACCAAAGTAACATATGTAACCTTTAGTGACACCAGTATTAAAAAGAATAAACTACTTTTGGCTAAACGTAGAATCAAAATAACTAAATATAAAAGGCAAATATTTCAAATACCTTTAAGGGTAAAAACACTGGAAGAGGTGCCTATTGCCAAACATTTTTCTATGTTTAGTGCATCACCTGTTTTTCTGGTCGATGCACATAGGGGAGGCCAATACTCACCTGTGCATATTCACCCCCTCAACATACTACTTGGAAGTGCTCTTTCTACACACTGTGGAACTGTGTTTGCTAACCCAGGTGTTTCACTGGAGAAATAATGTAATTCTGGTGGTTTAGTGGAAGCACATGAAGAAAATTGCCTTGAAAAGTCTGAGTGGTTGGTAGAAGTTAAACAAGAAAGGGCAATGAAACAAAATAGTCTGTTAGAAAGAAAAATTTTCTTAGCAAGAGATAGAGATAAACACAAATAAGACTAAATTCCATTATCAATATGTGTACCAATAGACAAGGAGCTGATAAAAAGATTTCAGTTTGCTGGGCCTAGCTTAACTAGCTAAACCAACAACCCAGCTTGGAAAGATGATGAAGACAACATATAGTTTGGGCAGAAAATTAGAGAATATAGAACCTACGTGACTCATTACTACTATCAGTGCATTTAAAGCACCCAGAATAGAAGCCTGATGCTAATGAAATCTGAATCTTATCCTGGGCACATCAGGAGATTAAAAATGAATTGACCCAACTGCTCCTGGAATATTTTGTGTGTGACTTAATGCTGAGAGACTCCCAGGAGAAAGACAGAAAGAAATCCTTGTCATACCACTACTACAAGAATATCAAATGATACTTGATTTGGCAAACCCACGTTCATAGAGCTGGGAAAGGCTGACAGACTGGCAGTCAGAAATTATTCCTGAGGTACATGAATGTGCTGCCCTAAAAGCTCCAGAAATTCACTTAAAGATAAATGGGTAGAGGCTTTCCCCAGCTAGGGTCTCAAATGAAATTAGACTGCAGGAGTATTCATGGCAAAGTGTTTATGAGTCCTGACCATCAGCCACAGAAATAGTAAATACATCTCCAAAGCTCAGAAAAAAGCTTATTTGAGTAACAAATAATTGCATGAAGATCAGGCACTTCTGATGCTCCAATCTGGCCTACCATAAAAGCAGACAGCAGGATTTACTGGGTAATGATTGGGTTCTGAGCAATTAATTCTGTTATACCATAAACCACACCTGTCATAGCAAAAAATGCCAGAGTCTGGCAGAACAGATTTAGGATATGCTGTCTTTGTCATTTTGTTATCAGGGCAAGGCTGGGAAGAATTTCCCCCTACATTTACAGGGCAGCAATACCGCTTTATACACATCTACTGCTCAATGATTTCAGTGTGCTCCAGCTTTATGCAATATTCATATCATCCAAACATGGAAAAGTTTATCAGAGCCTAATCAAATCCATATAATTTCATGAAGAGATGATGTATTAGCCTACAGGTAGACTCAAACACCACTCAAAGAATGAATTAAAACAAGTGGAAGTAATAAATTTGGTAGCACAATTCTAAGTGAATTGACAAACAGGTCAAGTGGTAAATGAAAGACAAAAGCTTTTAGAAATAGACTAATCATTTAAAAAACAAGAAAAATAAATAAGAAGCTCCTTGCTCTACAAGTTCACATAAGCTCAGATCTTTTCTGAGTTTTATTCTTCCCCACGATTCTATATCCATGTTTGCAGGTATGATTAAGCCTTTAATCAAACTCTTAAAGAAGGTGCAGCAATGGAAGTGGAGATCAGGACAAAACCTGACCTCATCAGCATTCAAAAAAGCTGGCATAGGTAGCCACACTAGGGATGCTGTTCTGGCACGGCCACTTCATTTGCACTTTGTTACCTCTCCAGAAGCAGTAGAGGTTATGTTATCACAAAACCAAAGGAACTCAGTCAGTTCACTGTACAAAAAGGAGCATGTGATGCTCCGGGAAGGCTTAACACAGTGACTCAGAAATTACAGAGTGGGTGAAAGGTGTAATTACCAAGCTTGGCATATTTAAGAGTATCAGTAGTGTGGGTTCAGCAGAAGAGTGAACTACAAGAACAGGTGGTCTCCAGAGCATATCAAGAGGATCTCATCCAATTTGTTCACAAGAGAAGTCACTTCAAAGAGGCTAAAACAAGATAAAGGTAGCTTCCTATGGGAGCAGACATTAAGCAACCACTACAGAACTATTTAATGTATACTACAGTAAACATTTATATGACTTAAACTAGACTCTCTCCCTTTTCAGCACCCAAACATATTATCTTCATTGTTGCAAACATAAAATGAAGGTCCTTTACCATTCTCACAATGAAACAGTAACTGCTGCAAGGTAATGACAATCAGAGGTATGAGAACACCATGGTAGTGGTGGTTTGACTGGATGCTACTCACCAAGTGGCTTCAGAAGGTATTTCTGGATGAATGTACTGGTGGATAGCTTTTCCCATTGTGAGAAATGTGAGAAAAAAAAAGCCACTGAATAGCAACAGTAAAGGAACTGGAAGAAGCCTCCACCAGTGGAGAGTACCAATGAGTAATATGGAGGCATTTGGTTCTATGGAGTTGGCATAGAAATTATAAATTCAGTCAACATACATGCAATCAATATATTAGAATCTGTTGCACATCTCAGACCACAGCAGACCCAGATGAATGAGGATCAAACAAAACTAACTATTGTTCAATGACTGCAAAAACTTCAGGCTGTCAGACAATGGCATCTAACAAGACTTTGGTGTTTGTGCATGGGGTAAAGCTGAGCACCACTAAGCAAGGTCAAAAAAAAAAATAAAAAATTACAGGATCAGAACTCTGTGCTATAATATAGGCAAATACAACCCAGAATGAAGGGGGCTTGCTTGAGGTGATTGCTACAAGCTTCTTTTTTAAACCAAACATTTGGATTGTTCATGCCCAAATCTAGTTCAGTTACTTAGACGATGGCCTAAGTATATGCTGCTGTAAGCTTGGCTATTAAGTTTAACCATTCTGAGATTAGAACTGTGCATCAATGACAACAGGCTATGGAATGCGATGGAAAGTTCAAGTCAGCCCTCTGGATGGATACAAAAAGCACTTCATCATGATAAGCAACATAAACGTACCAGTTTTCCATCTTCAGACAACTGTTTAATTACAATTTGACCAGATATGAACATGGAATTCTCCTTCTTTTTCTAATCAATCTACAACTATTTATGTCAGATCCAGCTGTGTTGGCATTTGTACCCATTAAAAAGCAATCACTACAAACTATCTCACTGTGTAGAACCTGCCTGAAATGTTCAGGCTTGTGCACATGTAATAGAACTGACTGAAGTGTGTGATTTCAATTATACACCTTTACAAGGAATGCTCAAGTTGCAGAAATCACTGAAATTGTATAGCAAATTGACTTTAATCTAGTAATTTTTGGAGTAGCTTTTGTGTTGTGATAGTTGCAGATAATAAAGCATTCAACTGTAGTATCTGAAGTCTAGTTCGTTGCAAAACAACCCACAAAAGCAATGATTACAGTGCTGCAACAACAAACAAATTGCTCACAAAGAACAGCAATAGAAAAGGCAGGGTGTCACTCTTGATGGGAATCCCTCTTGTGTGGTTCCCTTCAACTGCAGGAATTTTGAATTTGGTTCTATATTCTGTAGCTGTTATCCTGCTTATACTTTTATAGCTCATAATTTGCAAAAAGTGGAAGAGTATTATGCTGAGCAAATTGAGGACTAGCTATACCCTAGAAGAATAGAATTTGGACTATGCTCATGTTATCATGAGGCCATATGAGGCAAGAAAGAGCTAATAGCTCCAAGAAGAACCACTGCTTGGTCCTGCAACACAGCAACCATAGGACGATTCATGACATTGCTAGATTCAGGAGGAATAGCTCACAGTTTGCAGACTACCGAAAAAGGGATTATAGCCCAGTAAATACTGTATTGCTATTGCTAGTACCAAACTACATGATTTAAATGAACTTTACTTTGATACAGCAGTCATGACTTACTGGTACCTGCTTTGGGTGATCATGAGTCTGTTTTAGCTGCAAAACTGCTCAGTGATCAGGAGAGGAAGGAACTACTGCATGACTTGTTGAGTGCTTTTCTCCCTTTTGTGTAAAGTCAGCTCCATGGTGGCATAGTTCTAATCCAAATGGTATCACAGGCCTACTTCCAGGCAACTAAATCCCAAGGCTATGGCCAACTCAGATCTGAGAGAGATCCTGCCTAACCAGGACCTGCTACTGACAAAAGCGTGTGGGTCACCTGCAATCTTTGTGAGTCACTGTAAATGTCATGGGAATTCCACAACACAAATGGCAGAAGGTGTCTGTCCTACAGCAACTGAGTTCCACCCCGATGAAGCAGAAAGCAGACCCAGATCCTGACATATACCATTAGGTGCCAGAAGGGAACATTACGTAAGACTGAAGCAAAATCCTGGAAAGATTTGGGGAGACCAAAAGGACCTAAGGTAGGCTTTTTCACTCCAGAAATTGTACGTCAGCAACAATCCCTGAAAGGCTGACATGGTGAATCAGAGGACCATGCAGATGGACAAGGCAAGCAGAACTGAACGACCCAAACCTAGTGGTCTTGATGCCTCAGCTGTCTGGACACCTTTGCAACAGCACAGTGAACCGTAAGGCCAACTGACAAGTTTTAACTAATAAAATGGTTATTACTAGCTATAATTCTTCCTTAATGTTATTGCTTCCCCTAAGCAAGGCTATGAAAGGAAGATCTGGGAAACTGTAGGAAGTATTCAAGCCAGTTACTCAGCAAAGGAGCATCTCATCAGTGAGGATACAGTCACTGGAGGAGGCAGACTTTAGTCAGACATATTTATTTTGAGGAATCACTGCAGTCCTCAGCAGCCACGAAGAAGATAAAGTGCAGTTGTTCAAATTAGAACTCAGAAATTCCAGTGCAGGGAAAGATGAAGGGAAAAAGATTAATTGAGGGAAGAGAAACTCTTGGGGTACCACATTTTTAAAGATTCAAGAAAGGGATTAACAATTTTAGTCAGGCGATGGAGGGACAAAATGGGGCTTCCAATTTTACAGCGCAAACAAATTTTGAATCCTTGCATTTCCTCAGGGGCAAGGATGATTTATGTGTATTTATCCAGTCTTTTCTACAAGTTTTTTACTATACTGCAGTCACAGATTAAACTGGATTCAATTTATATCTCCTTTGATTTGGGGAATACATTTAGAACCTCATCCAAAGTGTGCTGAAACCATGAAAATACACTTTTGAGGTATGAATAATTCCCTTTATGTCTGTTACTAAATGCATGTTTAACGGTAGATATAAAATTGCTTTACTACAGAGATGAGTGTTAACTCAAAAGCATACACATAAAAGTTTTCCTGCCTTACTCCTGTAGCCTGCAAACAGAATAAAAAACACCACTTGAGTTAAAAGTTGGACTCTTGTAGAAGAGAGAACTGAAACAAACAAAAAGCTTTTAAAATTAAATATCTAATTCTTACATTATCCTCATATTTTTAATTATCTGTTGAAATTAAGCAGTGTTTCACCTGTTTGTAGACAAAGAATCCAACTAGTTTGGCTGACATAATATTGAATAAATGTTTTGATGTAGTTGCTGAGAACCTAAACGTTAACAGCTCTACCATTCTGTCTTTTTTGAAAATATATCCCATATTTTAATATGAAGCAATAAAGGACAAGGGGTTTACTAAATCAATGTACTGCAATCCTAGCCTTAGCAGTGAAGAGGAAAAAAAAATCACAGTAAAAGACCTAAAGCTGTTTTTATCCAGTCCTTAGAGAAATAACAAAAAACCCAAACAAACAAAAAAAAGAAGCAAAACCACAAAACAAACAAGAAACACAAACAAACAAAACAAACAAAAAAAACCACCAAAACCAAGGAAGAGTGTTATTAGGGTGTTTATTAATTACCACATGGAAGAGGGCAAGTGTTGGTTAATACATACAGTTGCAAGTGCTAACTCAGCTACTTTTCTTTCAGCAATCCCCGTTTCAGCTTCTGTGCTCTCACCACCACAGTGCAAGATATTTTCTAACCAGAATTAATATCATATTAACAGACATACTTACCACAGTCAAGTTTAGACTTTACTCTGGCAGTCTCTAGCACTTCTAGAGGCTCAGGATGTGATTTGTTGTTTTTTAAAGCACAACTTCACATGCTTCAGGCTTCCTTAACCAGCTCTTTGCCAGTGCACTGTCCACATTCCCTTCTGGAGAGAAAGCAGCTGTCTCTTGAAGAAGAGACAGTAACTTTGATACTGAGCTTTCTTTACATAAGAAACCTAAAAAAGATTATTTTCCCTTTGGATAACACTGCTGCAGAATGAAATCTTAAAAAAAAAATAGTGTCTAAGTTGAAGGGACTGGCACAAGTTATCTTTTGCCTACTATATCAAAGTGCTCTAGAACATAGCATAAAGCCAGTGATGTCAAGACCCTTGTATACATGAATGAGAGTCATCACTAGGCTATGAATATAAAAAATGAAGTGCCCATATATCCACCTTTTTCTGTCTTACTGATTTCAGATATGACTCGACACCTTCCCCCCCCCTTGCCATTTTAAATATAGATACAAAAACATAAGAACAAATTAAAACCTTAACACATTCATTAACTCACAACTTCAAGTACACTTTTTCAGCCTTTTCTCTGGGGTTGGCATTTATTTCTGCATAACCATGTCTTTGGAAATTCCACCAGTATGCTGTAATATGTAAATATACTATCAAAGTAAGATAATATTTCAAATACTTAAAGAAAACAGATCCTAGGAGAAATTCTAGTTTTAAGATCAAAATGTACTAGAATAACAGAAATGCAAGTTCACATACTTCCTGTAACAGCATCCTTCATCCTCCTTTGTTCAGCTATATAAATATACCAGAAAGTAGCACTGCTTTGGGTCACAGTTACCATGAGGGCAGGTATATTAGCAGTTGTCAGAAGGCCACGTACAATTATGGTAATATAGGTCAATATCTAAGGGACACAGATGCCTACCATTCAAATATTGCCTGTTTTAAAGGAAGGTAGTTCAGAGCAAAGAGTTTGAAGCGTTGCCTTGTTTCTAAGTAACTGAGAAAGATACAGGTATAGCAGAAACTTCCAGCATATTCCCATGAAGACATCCATCAAAACAAGAGCCACAGAGATTTTTGTAAATTAGCTCAGTGTTTGTTACAAGCACACTTCCAGACAACGGACTGAGCAGAGACAACTCAATTTTAAATACAAAAGGACTGGAAGAACAATAAATCCAGTGGCTGATTTTTTTAAGAAACACTCTCCTTAATTTTTAGACCAGTACAAGCTCAGGTAAGCAGCCAGATGGCTTATATATATTCTGGATTTGTTAGATGGAAAAAGAGATTAAGTGTACTGCTGTGTCTAATATAATTATAATATGTAGCTGGTTAATTTCCATACATAGTAGCTACAGTATAGCAAACAGTAGAGCTGAGGACCCAAAATCTACAATAACCCATGGGCCAGAAGGCAATTAGCAGCTGGATTACACTAGGTGTGCTCCTGCAGAGCAGTTTCCAGGTTACCTTCATCCAAATCCAATCCAGCTGGGCACTCCAAAACTATTTTAGGCTACAAACCATAGTACAACAATTTATATTTTTCTTTTATTAAAATAAAACAGGAAAACAATCTTTGCGAGATTCCACACAGTGCAGCAAGACCTGGCCAGACATTTCATCCTGGAGAGAAAGGTTTTCATTAGCCACAGCTATGCCAACACAACCTTCAATGAGTAGGTAGTACAAAAGGTATTGAAAAAATGGATCTAAGACAGGATACATTAAATCAGGATGATGCTTTAGGTATTAAGAATTCACATGAAACCATGGTTCAACCAAAGATGTTAGAGGAAGCAGAGAAGTGGGCAGTCCAGTAATTCACTAGCTGCCCAAACACCAATGAAAAGGAAATTAATGGCCTAAACTAGGGTGTGAAGGGCTTGAAGAGCCAGGTGGTTTTGCTGAGACGAAAGGAGGAAGGCAGGGAGGGAAAAAGAAAGGCAGGAAGAAAGGAGGGGAGGAAGTAGAAGAGATTGCATTGCATTAACTTTTCACTGAACACTCTCCTACACATGAACACTCCTAAAGAAGATACTTTGCATGAAACAAATACACTGTCTTACTGGGAGGAAAAATAATCTCTGTAAAAATGAGCACTTGGGAAAAAAGTAAGGCTCCATCTATAGCAACTAAAACTCACTTTTCTCATACCAATTGATCTAGTTAGAGACAATAAGTATATCCTCTCCTAGTGTTCTTGTTCAGATAAATAAGCCATGTTCTAGTAAGGTAAATTCCTCATCTCTGCTGGAAACGTCATCTGATAAAGACTAGAAACAAATGTGTCTTTGTCACAGCTGGATTATACTGGCATCTGAAGGTCATGCTGTGATCAGCAAGTTTTCATCTTACAGAAAAATTTTTGAGTCTTTCTGTTCATCTGTTTATTACCTTGATTATCCCTTGCACTGGCACTGTTTCTTCAAGTTTAGCTAATGCTCTAAATAGTGCAATCCTAGCCTGTGCCAAGGCATGGGAGTTAAAATACATTAAGAAGTTCAGCTTTGCACTGCCCTCGAACCTAATGCTTCTACTTTCACTGCAACCTACTGTGATATTTGCTTTAGCAATTTCCTAGCTACTGCTGAAAATTCCTTTCCTCCTCAACCAGAACAGCTGTGCCACCATTTCAAGGGTACTACTAAAACTACAGATTGATTACATTTATCTCATTTCTTTTACTAGATAATCAATTATCACAGAAAACTATCAGATGGGTCTGGCCTGACTTTGATACTGTAAATTCATAGTGTTTTCTGTCCATTGTACCTGTAGTTATTTATATGTATTTCACCTTCATCCTCATTAAGCTTTCCTGTCTATGAATCCCAGTGCTCTAAACATGATCACCTTTTCTTGACAGATCTGACAAAAAGCATTTTGGAAGTGCTTTTTTATTTTAGCTCTACCTTTTTTCTCACTACCTGATGGCTGTATGTCTTTCCTTATGCTACTTTTCCTTAGTTGATTAGAGAATATCTCATGTTTTGTTTTAAAATAATGAGGGTTTTTATTTCAAAGACTGAATACACAATTTAAACTTTCTGCTTATCATAGCCAGTAAATACCTATTGTATTACTTAAATTGAAATGAAAATTCAAATTCAAATTGAATTGAAATTCAATAACTTCCTTGGAGAAACTAATGGGGCCCTAAAGGAAAGGGGCATCTTGTGTTACCAGAGGAAGATTGCAACGACTGGTATATGGTTTGCACTTTCATATCCAGCTAGTTCCAACTAGTAGGAAAAAGACTGTGTTAATTTTAAAGGTTTTAATCTTTTTTTTTTCTTTTTAATGTTTTAAACTGTATTTGCCAAGGACTGCTCTCTTTTCATTTTTGAAAAAAGTGTGAAATGTTTTCAGCATACTCCAGTAGTCATGGTAGGGCAGCAGCAGCTGACTGGCAAAAGGGAGTGAAGAGCCACAGGATGTGGATACTCAATGTCCGTGATACCTTACATGGGAAACCATGGCTATCTGCCTGCTTTGGCTTTACAGGACCATGCAGGTGCTACTGACAACCCTTGCAGGGGGGGAACATCAGTTGCTTTCCTGTGTCAGAAGACTCAGCTCACTGTCCAGGAAAACCAGGGGAGAGCATGAGATACAGGTCTTCCCCACAGATATGCAGAAGATACTCCATGCCTGAAATAAGGGAGACTCAGGCAACACTTGCACATGATCCAGACCATATGTCAGAGCCCACTATCTGAGAAGTCACAGGAACACAAAGCATCTCAAGATAATTTTTCTTCAGTACTTCCCTCCTCTGCCATCTACCCCACCTCTTCTTACTCTCATTAGACTAAGAGTTAAATTCTGCCTACAAAAAGTCTGGGTTTGAGCTTCTCACTGCAGGTTTGTCTGTACCCCACAGACAGAAATGGGACAAGTATTGTATTTTTTGGTCATAGCATGAGAGACACTCACTTTTACCTGTAAAAGGAGCCTAAGATGGCAAGCTCAAATGTAGATGTCTCTGGTTACCATGTCCTAAAATTAGTTCAAATGTGATTGCTCTCCCCTGAGTTCACTTCCACAGTCTGCAAGGGAGATGGCTATCCTGTGATGAAGGCTCTGCCTAGCAAAGCACATGCACTGCATTCCTCCATCTTCACTCAGCCATCCCCCATGCAGCACCATTGCATGACCCTGTCTGTGCTGAAGGATTACAGGCAGCCAAGGACAGTTTAGTCTACATCTTTACTCACTAGTTGTGGTGCAGAGCCAAAGCACACACAGCTCCACCACTGGTCAGCCCAGTGGACAGCTGGCTAAGAGTTGGAGAAAAAGTCCTAGCTGCTTTTCCCTCTGCAAATGCTGGGAATGCTGCCAAACCACTTTAAGAGAAACATCCTTACACTAAACCACATTTTATAATGGTTATTGGAAAGCCAGCTATTGCAAGGCCCAGCAGATGCCAAACTGTGTCTCAGAGCTGATGCAAACACTGCCTGGAAGGCAGCATGATGATGATGCTTCTAAACTCTGGGACTAATTTTCCATGCTACAGCCTCACTCAAGTAGCAAAATGCCCTGCTGTTGTCAGCTGTAACTTGGGGTAGATGTGAGCCCCAGGAACTTTAACATTGTTTTTTCAGCTGTTAAGCAAGTATCATTTGTTACTGATAATCTTTGCCGATTGAAGACTGTCCCAGTTTTCCCCACAAATTATTTCCATGCTATACACAGAGGTGAATGCGGGGACTCTGCAGGCTCTAATCTCCACCCAGCTCTCTACTGGCACCATGAAGAGGAGCTCGAGAGCTAGTGGCGAGCTGACATCAAAACTGATCATTCTGTATTGGCCATGTCCACCTTTGGTTAGGCATACTGGTTTTCTTGCATGCTTTCCTGTGTCCTCGGTCTGGTTGAGACAAGCTGATAAAAAAATTATTTGCCTGTCTCACAGGCTACTCTTCAGTTAAACCATCCGTTTCACAGTCAACAAAACAAAGACCATTTTTTCACCTACAACAGGTATTTATCTGCATCCAAACTACCATGTTATGCTACAGTTGCAATAATCCACCCTGTTTTCAGCATTTACATCAGCAGTGTTCACTCCACCAGTGCAGAACTGTAGTGGTTTTCATTGGCCACACTCCAAAATGACACCTACTGCCTGTCTGTCCTCTGGACATATTCTAGCCTTTGAAGATTTTGAGACACAAAACCAAGACTCTGGACTGGTGCTTCCCAAACCTACACAGAGTTACTGCACAAAACACTAGCGAATTATTCAGTGGTGGGATCGATAATTAATCTTACCAGAAACATAATGTGGGAACTGAGAAAGTACTGTTTTCTTACTCTTGCAGGAGAATAATAGTCGCATATAAGAACCACTGCAATGGGTGAGGCTGTCCAACCTACCTCCTTACTGGTGAAGCAGTTCCAGAATGAGACGCTTCAAAGAAAAACCTTCAGCTGCTTGCACCAGTCGCTCAAAAACCTGGAATTGCGTTATTACACAACAAAACCCTGAGTCTGCCTGGCAGCTTGTCATTGCTACTGTTTCTATCTTATGTCCAACATCAGTGTTTGTGCCACAGCAAGACTTGCTCTCTGACAGTAAACAGTTCATTCTGGCAAATTACTCTGTGTGTTTGACATACCAATCAACTCCCTTGTCTCTTTATACCTCCCAGTATAATTTTTTGCCTCTTGATACTTAAATACCTCACTCAGACATTTCTGCGTGGTCTTGGGTGTAGAAAATGCTAATGCCCTGCAAGTCTTTCCAGACACTGGGTCCTTTCCCACACTGGGAACATGCCAATGTATGTTTGATCCTTTCCTGTTCCCCTCCCTCTTTGTGGTTCAGCGTTCCATACTCACTTCATTCCTAAAAAAATATTCCCCAGAAGTACTCACACAAACAGTCCCTTAGCAAAACATGGAAAGGAGATATATAAACCATCCAGCTGAGTTGCCTGCAATATTGTAGCAACCTTTTAGCCCCAAATGCTACACAGTAATATCTATATTCCCCCTCCTGGAGAAGAGAAGGCTCCAGGGAGACATTTTAACACCTTCCAGGGCCTAAAAGGGGCCTGCAAGAAAGCTGGAGCAGGACTTTCCACAAGGGCATGTAGAGATTGGACAAGGCAGAATGGCTTTAACCTGAAAGAGGACAGGTTTAGATTAGATATTGGGAAGAAATTATTCACTTTGAAGGTGGTGAAGCACTGGAACAGGCTGCCCAGAGAATCTGTGGATGTTCCTCAAAGTGTTTAGGGTCAGTCAGGACAGGGCTTTGAGAAACCTGATCTAGTGGAAGGTGTTGAATGTGTAGAAGCCTAGAAGACAAAGTGTGGACCTTCTGACTTTTGTCATTCCTTTCTGAAAATGAGCATCTATGAATCTTGGGTGTTCCCTTCCCATTAAGGCTCAGATGCCAAATCCTGGCAGTGGGGTTGGAACTAGATGACCTTTAAGGTCCCTTCCAACACAAACCATCATGAGATTCTGTGATTCTATGTTTGTGGCATTATGAGCCAAAAAGCAAATCCCCAAAATATTTAAGACAAAAAAAGAATGCCAAATGCTCCAGACATCATAGTGAGCCACAGGAATAAACAAACAAAACAAAAAAAAAAAGCAAAGATATTATCACAATCCTAAACCTTGCAACAAAAGGCAAATTATTTAGGTAAAGTTCCTTAATGATCCTGGGAGCCTGGCCATGGCATGGAGAAAAGGAAAAAAAGAGGCCTAACAAGAAACATCACAGTTCCTTGACAATTTATATTCTTTCTTGACCACCAGTCAAGAGCTCACAAAATCAGATCCCACAAAGGTTGGCATAGTATCTCATCCAGACCTACGCTCACCCCCTCTGGTTTCTACAAACCTGCTCCGAAATACCAGTAACATGGGAAACATTACTCTCCAGAAGAGTCCAGCTTGGGTAAAGTGGTATCTGACTGCTGCAGTTTAGGGTTCTCTCCTTTCATGGCTTAGCATTACAATGCTCTTTCTATAACCATTTCACCACCAGCCAATTTTGAAGTGGCCTCTATTTCATTACCCTAAGCTGGGCTATGGGAAGAGGTTGTTTCTGAGCTGCCCTGTGCTACAGTTTGCTGGTTCTAATATTCAGAATCAGAATGACTGTGCCAATTTGATGCTGCTTTTATTAGAATTTTACCCCCTTTTAAGCAACTGCCTCTTTCAAGTACCACTTTTCTTTCTACCAGAAATAGGAATGAGGAGCGGGAGAAATGACTGAATAATTATAGTTTCACACAAAAATGGCACAGGCAGCCCAGATACAAGTGCCACATGGAGTAACCACTACAGTGCAAGAATCTTGTCCTGACAGTTCTTTTATTTCTTTCATCAAAGAAGAAAAAACATCAATCTGCATCTTCAATAAGTCAGTCATATTGCAGCAGGTTGCACAGCAATTTCACAAGGGTAAACTGACTCAATTTGAAGCAGTGGGCACTCATCCAATGAAAGAATACAGAAGGCAGTGTGAAATGACTGACTGACTCACTGTGTCAAAATGAAATTTTTCAGTGTCACATTAAAATGGAAAACCAAAACTTTCCACAGCAAAATAAAAATGAAATTATTGATTTTTATTTCCCCTAGTTCTCAACTTTTTCTGGAAAACTGAAGTCTCTTAAATAGTTTAGTTTCAATGAATCAGCAAATGTGAGTTTCAAAGGGTTTAGATCTTTCTGACTTGCTCTAATTACATTAGACTACTTTGTGAATTCAGGAAGTATTAGGAAGATTAGAAAAAGCTAGCTGATATGACAAAGTGGTATGAAGAAAAAAGGATTTTTTTTTCCTACCAAGCTTATAATTAAGATGCAAAACTGCAGCTGAATCATATTCCCACAGCTCTGTTCCCTTCCCTGCATGATATACCCCAATATTCTCTTCTCATGCAAAACAAGAGGCATGTTCATGGCTGGGAGGGGAAGTACGATGATAAACAGAGTTCAAGAGCTCCTTCAGTGTATTTCCAAGGTCTTACACTTCATACGCAGAGATGCTGCTTCTTGAGTATGGGAATGCACATTTTCTTCAAGATAAGAGGAATACATCTGTTCAACTTGCTAATTTACTTAAGTGCTTGAAAGTGACAGGATTCCCCAAAAAGCTAAAGGAAAAATAAATTTTCACTTATTTTCCTTAAGCTCCCCTGAGAAACCCAGATTTAATGTAGCATCCCTCCTTTCTTTTGCAAGCTCCTCACTGTGTCCCCTACTCCTAGTGTTAGTGGCAATATGGGGACAGCAACTGGACATCATAGCCAATGCAGACTCTTTCAATTAGGCCCCATCCTTGTGAAGTATGGTCTGTAATTTCCTTAAATCACCAGTTAGCTTCCACAAAAAAAAAAATCGTATGACATTTATTAAAAAAAAAGGGAAAAGAAAAAATAAAGAATCAGGGAATGACTCGGCTGGGGGACTCCAGGCTGTCTCATTTCACATCAAGTTTAATTTTCCATGCTAAATGTGCACACAAAAATACAGTATTGCCCCATAAATCCAGCTCCATCATTCCCACACATGGCCAGTCAACCCCACATCTCACCAGATTCTCATGCATTGTCTGTTTTCCCAATACTCCTCTTTCCTATCACCCTCTGTTTTGTTACAACTCTTTTTGGCCTGGATTTTGCCTCCTGATGGCATACGAAAGTGGTGATGGACATTCTGTTGTGGTGGCCTTTTCTCTGCAAGCATTGTTTGCACCCAAGTTAACACTGTACTATGACAGGAAAAGAAACGAAGAACTAAATAAATGTACTACAAAAAGTACGTCATCACTGTACAGTCAGGAGTCCACTGAGCTTTCTTTTCAAACATGAGCTCAGAATGGTTGAACTGAATTTTAAGCAAAATGTTATTATTTACAAAAGAAAATAATAATAACTAAAGAAAATCACTCAGCCTGACAACGCAGTACATTCCCAAACTACTTTCTCAAAAGACATGTTGCATAATTCTACCATTTTCATACATATTTAAGGAACCATAATTAGAATAATTAATCAATAACTATGTTCAACAGCTCCATGCCTGCAGCAAAAAATTATTTTATTTCTTAAAATTCTGAAAGTTAAACAAACAAACTGAGTAAACTTTGCCCTCAGCACTGAAAAACGAGTGATCCAGTGGAGCTACTACATATTCAAGAGAACAAAAAAGCTGACTGAGAAAAGGCATTGGAAAATCGCTGTGAACTCTTACCAGAACGCGTGACCAACAGCTATAAGTCTATTCCCTTTCCCCACCCGACCATTTGATGTCTTTTCTAAAAGGAGGATCAAAACAAACAGATGCTACTGTCTCCCTAACTGTAAAGCAAATAGCTTGTGAAATATAATCCCAGTGATAGCAACATTTTCTAGCCTTGAGTGAGGGCATTAACTGATTACCTACAAATGAATTCCTGGCTTGACTTTTGGACTCACAAAACTGCAGAGCATTTCCACAGTATAATCTCTCCTGGCCAATTTTAAACTATTCAGCTGTCTTTAGAGGTATGCTAAGCTGACAAAAACAAAAGTCCAATCTCAGGTGTCAACATGAGACCTAAAGTGCAAGTAACAAAATTATCATGTGCAGACTGAAGTGACAGTCCCCTGAAAATGTGCATGGCTCCTTGTCAGCTCACCCTGTCCTGAGGAACATGTCACAAGGTGTCTTGCAGCACTCCCTGGCCTTTCAGACTCACAGGCTGGCCAGATCCTGATATGTGCAAAAGCCCCTATGCCTTCATCATGCAAATGTCACAGAGAGTCAGCTGTCTCTGCATCCAGTCCCTTGGTTCGTATACCAGCTGTTGTAAACAGCATCTGCAATGATTTCAGTAACAGGAAGAATTTAGAATATGGGTTAGTTTGGGTTTTGGTTGTTTGGTGGTTTTTTTCAGAATCAAAGCAGTTCTCCTTAACAGAGAATGCTCTGTCTTCTCAAACTTAGCATACATAAAAATGAAGCAATACAAACGTGCTTCAATGTGGTCAAATCCAGAGGTTCTTAAAATGCTTTTTCTTACTCCAGCATGCATGTCAAAGGACCTTCCCTGACAAATTTCCAGAAAGATCCACTACAAACTTAACAGGCCAGGCCCCTTAACAGTGTATTGTGCTATCAGATTCCACTTGAAGCTACCACAGCAAGTGTGCTGGTTTAAGGGTAAACTGTCAGGAGAAATGGACCCAGCACAAGAGGGATTATAAGTCAGAATTACAATTTAATGAAAGGTATTACAATAGATACACTGACACAAAGAGAAAACTGCTTCAACTCACCAAAACCCAGCAGTATAACCCAATGTCCTGGGGCACAAGCCCAAAGGGGTTTGTTAGCCCTTGTGCTGAGACCCACGTGGTTCCCTCAAGTCCAAAGCAAAAGGAAGTAAAGAACCTGCTGGTGCAGATGATGGCTGGGGTCTGGTCGAGAGTGATGGTTTCCTCCTGTCGAGGTCCTGCTGCTCCTCTAGATCCAAGAAAGTCCCTGAGGTCTTCTTACCCCCCGCTTATGTACCTTCAGGGAGCACCCAGTCCCTCCCCCAGGGCGGGGACTCACACAATGGGTGATTAACTCTGAGTCATGGGGTATTGTTGAACTGTTGATGGCCCATTAGCAGCCACGCCCCCTCAGGCTGGGTGTGAAGGTGTTAACGACTCCCTGGGCAGCTGCTGCAAATGGTCCATTGTTCTTGGGAAATGAATAGAGGGGGGTAGAATACATAGCTTTGATCACCCCCACACAGTGATAACTGGTCCCACCTGCTGAACTAGGACAGCAAGCCAGAAGTTGTCATCACTGATATCCTCAATAAATTGTTAACTATTAATACAGATTGGATTTAATTTCTTTTGTTAAACTATGTTCTCAGATTTAAATCAAGCTTATATCATTCTGTTATAAATTTGCAAGCAAAGAGGAAGAATTTACATTTACTGGTACTGTCACCTCCACCGCCACCAAAAACACCAAGTCTCTTTTCTCAAACAGCTCTAGCTGTTTAAAAGAAGTTTTGTTCCTACCATTAATACTGAAAGACCATTACAGCAGCTCTTTTCTGCAAAGCTATCCACGATTTGCAAGAGTCAATCGAATTGTATTGATGAAGAACATTTATCTTTTTGTGTGTGTGTGCATATGGTCTTTCAACTCTGAATTTTCATTCAGTCATTGATATTTATGTTCAGGGGTATTTACAGAGAGCATCAGTGTGAATCTAATTCCTTCCCTTCCTTGGTGTATCATTCATCTCCTATTCATCCCATTTTACCGAAGGCTCCAGTCCCTTGCCATGGCCAATATCACTTTCTCCTTTTGTGCATTGTTATTCTTCCTTCTTGACAACTCGCCTCTTTCTGCTTACACATTTTCTCTCAGGTGAAGTAATTCAGCTCCTCCTCCAGCAGCCAGTCTCTTCTTTCATGGTCATGTTCTACGAGTCACCTTCTCCATCAGAGATCTACCCAGTTTTCATTTCACTAATTTCCTAAACAGCCTAAGATGTTGTCTACAACCATATTCTTCTGTTCCATTCTTCTGTCACAGAATCACAGAAGGGCTTGGATTGGAAAGGACCTTAAAGATCATCTAGTTCCAGTCCTCCTGCCATGGGCAGGGACACCTTCCATTAGACCAGGTTGCTCAGAGCCCCATCCAACCTGGCCTCAAAGAAAGAGTTAACAAATGTGAGGAACAAAGCTAAGGGAATTGCCCAAGACACTGAAAGAGTCGCATTCTGATTTAATTTGTCCCAAGTCAAGAGAAATCAGGATTTGACCTTCTAGAAGGTGGGAATGTGATGAATGAAACAACTTTCTCATATGTGACAAAACATTTCTTCCTTACAGGAGGCAACACTTTCAACACAAAGGACTGCCTCTGCACTTTCAACCTGCTGACAGTTGCAGAATAGAGGTTTCTACTTGACCTATCATAGGAAAAGCTCTAAGAGCTCCTAGCTTTCAGTCTAGAGGGAAAGGCAGACACTAGAAAATGATGAACTATCTTGAACTAAAATATCTACTTCAGTCTGCAAAAATTGAAGCTAGGCTTGATTTTCCAGGTCCCAAGTGCAGGTAGGGATTATGCCCATCAACTAACTACCTTTTAGTACTGGAAACTGTGCATAGAAACAAGGTGAAATGGAAACTGGCAGTTTCTCATACAAAGGAATGCACAGTAACATGAGCTATACCACACACTTCACTTTGGATTCATCAAAACTACAACAAAAGATACCTTCTGCTTGAGGAAAGAGGTTGAAGGGGAGAACAAAGAGTGTCTCATGCTTTATAAGGCTCTATTAATGCACAGTGAAACAGTATCAAGGGGCAGACAGCTTTACACTCATGCGCCTAGTGAGACTTTATCACGTGCATTTTACATTGCCCATGTAAACGCTCTTATCTGTATCAAACTGCTGTTAAGCAACAGTCATTATCTTTCCAGAGCTGAGCAGAGTGCTGTCCAACATGAAAAACGTGCTATTTAAAAAGTAAGCATATTAGACTGCCTTGGATAGGAACCAGAAATACGACCTCCAGCAAAAGCTACTGAAACCATTAAAAATCAGGCATGTGGCACTTAAAACGAGACATGAAAACACAGATTTGGGGCTGTCAATAGAATTTAGCACCAAGATTCACAGCTATAGAGCCACAACTATTAAGAACTAAAAATCTCATCATGAACACGGACTCTCAAGAAATCCTCATAACAAACAGCAAGAGCTGAGGTGGAACTTATATACCTAAGGGCTCAATCTGGTTTTCTTCCACACAGAGGACACACAAATTCTGCTTCCATCCCACTTCAGTTACTACAGTGTAGTCTTTACAGGTCCTGCCTGTTAAGCTTTAATAAGATTTCTTATAATCTCTAAAAAGCTTTTCAAGTTATAGAACCCCTACATATGAGTAAGGTCCACTCTTACTCTTCCACGATAATACTTTACCCTACTTGCAATACTGAAATTTCTATAACTAAAAGTCAAAGTACTCTGTAAAGATAACAAACTGTTGAAATGTTTAAAAACAAGGAGAAAATGGCAAGGAGAAAGTTACAAATATAGTCCTTGGAGATAATTTAAATAAAATCAGCATCCTTGAAACCCTGACTACTCTGTTTATCACATTTTAAAATGAAAATAAATTCCTTTCTTTTCTTTTGATCATGAAAGCTTGAAAAAGGTTCACTATAGCTCTTAATATAATTTGTGAACATATAACCTTTGGTAGCTACTGGCACAGAAAACTGCAGCATCAGATACGAACTGGCACTATGGTTTGACCGCACTTTGTCATCTTTGACATTTGAAAAGATCCTGATTCAAATGAATTATGATTAGAATAATCACTACTGTAAATACATGCTATCTAACTGATACTCAAAACCAGAGCAGAACCAATTTCTTCTTTGAATTAGGTCTTAAGAAAGCAAGAATAGAAAAAAATACTATTACTTAGAATTATTTTTCCTTTACTCTAAATATTCTGTATGTGTTCACAACTATGATGAGCTGTGTTACTTTCAGAAAAATCCCAAATAACTTCACTTGCACTGAGGGAAAGTTTGAAGGCTGTCTGAATTTTGAAAGAAACGATACGCACCAAGAAAAGACCACTCTCCTGTGCTGAAATTACTCATACTTTATTAGGTTTAGCGTTGAAGGTCAACAAAAGAGTACTTACCTTTTGTTTTGGAAAGAGTTTTGGAATAGAAATCAGTCTGTTGCTATGTGACTGGTTTCCAGGCAGCAGTTCCACTCACTTCTTCAGGGAAACAACGTGTTCTTCTGCTTCTGCAAATGCTGTTTATATTGAGTAAAGCCAAGTATGTTCAACTCAGACAACATACTGTGAACCATTAATGAAAAAATGCATTTGCAAAAAGCAGAACATAATACACTGACCTCTCTCAACTCCTATCTGGAAAAAGAGATGCATCATATACATGACAGATTGCTGGCATTACATTTTCTGGCTGTTGACTCAAGAGAATGCCAACCTTTATGAAATACACTTGATCCATCCCATTTATTTTGTGAATAAACATGTACAGCATCCTCCATTTCTTACCACATTTGAAGGGTTTAGACATATCAAAAGTGACAAGTGTCAGTGGAAATACTATAAAAGGGTGAAATTTTCATTGAATACTGATCAACATCCCTCAATAACACATCAAGGTTGTATTAATAAAATCTTTTTTCTTATAAGATTCTTACACTATTTTTATTTGCTCCTGTTTATTAAAAAGTGTGTCTTACTCTGCCCATTTAGCATCTGTTATGACTCACTTAAGGAAGTTCAGAAAAAAGATAAGGTAATTTAAAAATTCAGTACAATACGATGAAATCCGTTCAAGCTAAATTGGAACATCATTACTTAGACCAAACTTCATTGCCCCGTTTTCACCAGCCCTGAATTGAACAACCTAAATTGAATCAAACTCTTATTTGATTATTTCTTCAGATAATAAATAAGTTTCTCAGAAAGACAGAGCTGAAAATCCACATTTATATCCGTCAAATTTTAAAGAACTTAGAGGAAATTATTTTGCCTTTTAGCATAATTAGCATTCAGTAAAATAAATTAGTGGGCATCAGTTTTCACTAGCTTTAGCTTTCCACTTCTGCGAGTCTTCGTGCTGAGAGAAGACCCTTAAAAGTGCATATTGTAAAAAAGGGAAAAAAGTCAGAAAATATGCATATTAAGAGTTAGTTTGCTCATTTGCCAAGAACCAAACATTTATGATAATACATTTTATCTTTACAAAAAACAAATAGGTTCTGCAAGCTCAATTTCCCCAGAAAAAATAAAATACATGAATGACATAGAGAAGGAAAAAGGATTAAGAAGAAACCTGGAACGAGACTTTTTTGGCAATGTAAGACATAAGCAACAAAAGGTTCAGCAACCAAAAGGGGTTTTTCTTTGTGTGGGATGATACAACCGCATCTTTTCTGGTGGGTCTATGAGGACTGCATCTGCCAGCAACACCTTCTGGTGCCGCACACATCCTGCCCGTTATGTGATAACGCGGTACTACTGTACACCCTTCTGACCCACATCAAGGCAGTGCACGCTCCTGAGAACTGCCCAAACTCACCTACAAAATCATACACAGCCCACAGACAGACACTAAGGAATATCATTCAAGTTGCAAAGTCAATCAGTCAAGAACCATGTAAGACGAGAATTTAATTTGTGTGTGGAAATGTAATCCATTCTTTACCATATACGGTAGAACTTAATCTTTACTTACATGATTACATACACTTTACCTATGGATATCAGGCTGTGAAGAAGCTGCACTATGTAGCTTCCTACTTCATTGCTTGCACAAGTTGGAAGGTCTAACATCAATAAGCTGCAGAGATTTAAGGAAAAGGTGGCTCTCAGTGTTAAAGCTGTTCACTTCTCTGTGCTGAAGAGTTAGGCTCTACCTCTGCCTTTACTTAAGACTCCTCCCCGGAGGAGTCAGAGATGTGAGCATCCCTGCATATACTGCATGTCCCTGATCTTCTCTGTGGGATCTGACTTGTAGAAGAGCTGGCACTATAATATAACTCACCAATATGCTAAAAAGATCACATGCCAGGAGAAGGGCACTACCAACTAGTGAACGCTTAGGGTCTTAATTACATCTGTGTTTCAGTTCTTTATTCATGAAGTGTGGAAAAAACTCACAATATTGTGCCACCTTACACTGTGCATTAAAAGAAACGTCCACTAATGTGAAAATCCTGACTGACAGTCACCAAGACAAGAAATACTAAGGTTCTGTCACTAAACCAAATATTAGTAGGCTTTCCTGGTTGAATTATACTTTTTACATCATGTAGGCAAGTCTGTGTCTCAGTTTCTCATTTCTTAAGTAGAAAAGCACCTTCCTTCACAGAGCTTTTATGAGAACAAGCCTGTGCTCAGATTATGAGGGACTCTGACACTATGATGATGCTGGATATACTCAATCCAGAAACATGGTCAAGTACACACCATGGTAACTAAATGAAGAGCTTAAAAGTTTTCAGGACCAAGAATTTAATCTGAAATTTTACCCACGTTTTCCCCATCTATATTTTTCCCTTTGACTTATCTGTAGCACTAAAGAATGCAAAAGTAACGCAGGAAAGTGGCAAGAAGTCAAATAAGTCATGTGATGTTTCCTTGGTGTTCACGTCTAATATACAATACTTCTTAGGGTACAATTCCTGTCAGTAAATGTTCACTGAGCAGATGGACATCACCAGAGTGTGTGAACGTGTATTCAGGTACAACATACCATGCCTTAACGCCCACAGCATTCCAGTTAGGCTGAGTCCTTTCTCCTGTCACTGGAAGGATTTGGACACAATTCTCACTGAGAATCCACAGTGGTTGCTCCCCGGAAATACTACATACACTGATAAAAATTAAGTATAGCAAACTACTTGTGCCACTTACTAGACTAGCTGGGAAACTGAGGGTCTCTTTTCCCAAAAAGTGTTCACACTCAATACAAACCCATACTTTGCCAAGAAAACATCTCTAAAACATTTCTGCCACCTCCGACATCTCTGTAAAATGCTTTTATCAAATACACAAATCCCCTTTGCAGTCATATTAAGCATTTCCACCTTAGAAAGCCAGCACTGGACTGGCACAGCTGAACGCATCCCCTCACCCACCCACCCAGCACCAATCCAACTGCTGGGGGCAGGATTGAACATTTCTGCAAAATACAGAGGGCTTTAACTCTGCACCTTTCCACCAACTCAAAATACTGACAGCTACAAAGTTCCTGCCCCCCACCTCTGAGCTTTGCCATCCTTTGCCCATGGATCGGCTGCCTGTACTTTGTCGGGCGCATCGATTTGTCTTCCATGCCAGTGGTCAACCAGGCAACAGGTCTTGCCAACGAGGCGGGCTAAGGGTGGCCTCCGCATCCTCCCCCTTGGCATGACCTGGGGGCCAAGGAGCTGGCAGTGCCCCTTCCCACCACCCACGCTTTACCTGGAGCAGGTGGTGGGCGGCCAGGTATCCCAGGCGCGGGCCTCCCTGCACGCCGGGGGGCAGCCGCCCCGTGCCATAGCCGTGCCAGGCCACCACGTAGGGGTTGTCCATGGTCAGCCAGTAGCGCACCTGCCCGCCGAAGTGCCTGAAGCAGAGCTCGGCGTAGTCGCGGAAGAGCTGGGGCAGGACGGGGCTGGCCCAGCCGCCGAAGGCGTCCTGCAGGGCCTGCGGCAGGTCCCAGTGGTAGAGGGTGACGACGGGCTCGACGCCCAGCTGCCGCAGGCGGAGCAGCAGCCGCCCGTAGTGCGCCAGCCCCGCGGGGTTGACGGGCTCCGTCCCGTTGGGCAGCAGGCGGGACCAGGACAGCGAGAAGCGGTAGTGGGAGACCCCCAGGCGCCGCAGCCCCTCGACGTCGCGGAACAGGTTGTTGTAGCTGTCGCTGGCCACGTCGCCGCCCACGGGCCCCGGCGGGGCGGCCCCCGACGGCGTGGCCGGGCGGTGCGAGAAGGTGTCCCAGACGGAGGCGCCCTTGCCGCCCTGGCGCCAGCCGCCCTCCGTTTGGTAGGCGGCGCTGCCTGCGCCCCAGAGGAAGCCGTCGGGGAAGGTGTCGTGGAGGAAGAGCTGGTCTTGAGGGTAGGGGAGCCGGGCGAAGCGGTACCAGGTGCCCGCGCCCTGCCCCGGCGCCCCCCGCCCGGGCCGCCCCAGCAGCAGCATCAGCAGGGGCAGCAGCGGCGCGGCGAGGGCCATGCTCCCGGCGGGCATCCGCGACGGCAGCGCCCGCCTCCCGGCTCCCCGCCGCCCCATTTTATCTCACCTCNGGTCCACCGGAGAGAGCTGCCGCCGGGGGCGGGAGGCAGGGGGTGAGACGGGGCGGGCGGCGAGGAAAGGGGGGAAGCGGGGCGTGGGATCCTCGGGGAGAGGTGGATCCTCTCTTCCCCTCGGGGTCACTTCTGTGTACCCCCACGGCCCCTTAGGGCGGAGATCCCCGTCCGCGGGAGGCAGGCGCGGCCCCGCAGCCCTTCGCCCGCCCCGCCGGGCACCCGCACCTCGCTGCGGCTCCGGAGCCCCCTCGGAGCAGGGACCCCCGCCGCTGCCCTGCACCCTGTCCCCGAAATGGCTTTTCTGAGGAGCCCGCGCTAAGGCTCGACGGCCGGATCCGTGCCCTCTGAGGGGCTGAGCGTAGCCCCCCGCCCGTCCGCCGCTGCAGTGCCGCCGTCGGGGAGCCCAGGGTCCAGCGGGCAGCGATCCCAGCTCCGGGCTGAGGGAAGGGAGAGATTCACGGCACTGGGGGAAAAGGGGAAGGAAATAAAAACGATTTTCCCTTCACTCAGTATTTCCGTCCTGCTTCCTTGGCAAGACACATCGCACCTGCGATCTCTCATGTAACAGTAGTTGCAGAGAAACTCGTCCAAGGACATCATACACTCACTCCTCCCCGCCCCCTCCCCGGGAATTCATGGGCTGTCACCTCCCAGTAACACTCTTCTTTCCTGGAATAGGAGCTTGGTGTATTTGGTTGCTTAATGCACGCAAAACAAGCTCCAGTTAGAAATGCCTCACGGATTTTTTATGGGGAGCAAACAAATTGAGATAAGTTTGATTACTAAGTTACTCTTTTTAACCAATTGAGCAGACGTGATGCATGGACTGCTCTTTTTAAAGGCAGGTCTCAAACTGCCGTTCTTGTCTCCTTATGACAAAACAAGTCAACCAGGACTGCGAAACAAGAAATAGCCCCACACATTGCAAAATCTGGTATTCAGCTGTGTGAACTCTTAACACGATTTGGGACATCTAAGAACAAAACACCTACTAGACATGCTGCTCGGGACAGAGAGATGTTCCCAGGAGATAAAGCTGTGGTTTCACTACAGAATGAAGGCACTTAGATAATTTCATTTTATTTTACAAAAATAAACGCCCTCAAGTTAAAATTGCAGGTAATTGCTAATAATGAGTCGATGGATTTAAATGCCAGTTCTGATCTGACAAAGGTTTCCTCTAGTTCAGAGAATGGGTTCTCATCCCTCCCAAGTGCAGGCAGGGCATTTGCCATGCCTGTTTCTAGAATTTCCAACTTCCATCTTTTCTGCACTGATTTTTGGGGATTGATTTGTGCTGGTTTTAAAGAGACCAAAGATAAAGCAGGTAGGATTGTAGTTAGTCTTCCGCTTGTGGTAATTAATTATTCACTGTGTCAGAGGGATAGAGATCTGAACAGTCCAGGGGACCGTCAATATCCCTTTCCTAAAGGAGGAAGTCTATGGAGTGGGAAGAGGGGGTGGCAGGCCCAGAACCAAGGCTGGTCATTGTCTGCCAAGAGGGGGTTTGGGATACAGTCTGACAAGATGCTGAAATTCAGTTACAGTCTGAGTAAATGACAACTTGAGCTATGACAAGAGAGCTGCAGCAAGAGGAAAAAGGTGTTTAGCATCACCCGCTAGTTACTTGTAGAAGGTTAGTTGTTAAATGCACAGGGTCATTGCTGCAGTTGCCCCTGTGCAAGGAGTGAAGAGCCAGGCTTCAGTTTAACTACAGACCTGATTTCAGGGCAGGTATAATGCCTTCACTCGGTCTCTCTGACAAAGCATTTTAAGAATTGGGATGTAGAGGCATGTGTCAGAAATACCACAGCCTAAAACAAGGGTATTAGTGATGCTAAGGCCATTGATAGCATTTAAGGAAAAAATCCCTTGGGTCTCTGGGGACACAAAAGATTTTGAGATACATCTTGATGCATTCTCTTTTCATATGCTAGTTATTAACAAAAACCTAGATCGATCCTATTTGTACTTGGGCAGACCGAATAAGTAGGCACTTAAGTGAAGCTCCTTCATTAGGAGCTTGTTTTTTCCAGACCCTGTCAACAGTCAAAGGAAAGAAATATCTTCATGGTGTTACTCTAAGTCAGTCTAGCCAAGATATTTGTCAGCTTCTGGAAAAGGCTACCTTCTTCAAAAACTGTCCGGGAAGCCTAGAGTGACTGTGCTTCTGAAGCAAGTAGCCCATTTTTGAGGGACAAAATTCGAACATAAGGTGCTGGCACAAAGCTGTCACTTTGCCTGTATGTCTGTCAGATGAAAATTTTCCGTGGTTTTTTTTTGTGTGTGGCTTTTGGTTTTGTTTGTTTGTTTGGGGAGGGGTTAGTGTAAATGACAGAAAATGTGCAATGTGTCTTCAATTGCTTATGTTTTTTTTCTAACAGAGAAAGCTTGTTTTTTGTTTTTTAGGACAACACAATCACCCACTGCTCTGAGCCAATACTTTTTTTTTTTTCTAGCAGACAGCCTAACAAACTCTGTGCAATATTAACCATGCAGAAAGGTCAGCCAAACACTTGCAGACATTCAGGTCTCCCTCACTGCTCCTTGAGTTCAAAGCGTGGCTCCACTGGGTCTGTGTTGCTGAGCAAGCACACTTCCATCTCTGCCCCAGGTACGCAGATCAGGATTTGACTTTCAGCCTCTTTGTGTTGGTGATTACTGAACGTTCAACTTTTGATAATACGTATAATGCATACTGTGAGTGTCAATATAATTTTCCTTCAGGCTGTGCTGAGATTTTCTTTGCTAGGCATGCAGTCAGTGTATGCAATCAAATTTGGCAGTGTTCTGACTGAGCACTTCTGTTTCTATCCCAAAGAGCTTGAATCGTCTGGGATACTTAATTCTAGGTAAAATAACTCTATTTCTGCTTTAGATCTATTGAACAGCTTTCCCTGAGGTCATATCATGCACTGGCTTCAATACAGCAAACCTGTTCCTCGTTTTAAAATCTCCACAGAAGAGTGGCAGCCGTACACCAATAACATCTGTTGTGTAACAAGTGGTCTCAGTGACCACAACCACCAACTTCTGTTTTAATGCCCCTTCTCTGTTCACAAGCATGCTTCCAAATGTGTGCAAGCATACAGTCAGTTGAAAATAACCTTGTATAATAGATTTACAGCCTCAGCATTTCATCTCAATTCACAAAAGTATTTGCTAACACTTGGGAAAACTGCTTAAAAAAATCACCACCTGAATTAGGCTTGAGCATTTTCTCTACTGCTTCCATCACTGCATAACAATACAACTTCTTTATTCTGTCTCTTAAATGCAAACTGTTAAGCTGTCAAATTCTACTTCCACTTGCAGATCAATAGCTGTTTCCAGTGGAAAGCTGTGCAACGGCATTCTAGATTTACCTTCTTCACCCCTGCCAGAACACCACAGCCTACCAGGCAAATAAGCTCTTCCTCAGTTTTCTGAGAGGAGAAGTTGCAAGTCCAATTTTCTTGAAAAAATGCAGCCTTCCACACCTGTTCTTTCTTTCTCACTTGATCACAGTACTTACAAGCGTTCACCGTACATTCAGATTGACTTTAGAGACACATGGTAACTGATTGTATCAAAATTAGAACCATGGTGTTGTCAGGTCCAAAACACGTCTCCTGATGTGATGAATGCAGTGCTGAGGAATGCCTGGGAAGATGTCGAATCCTCCCCTCTTCTAGCCGCAAGTACCAAATCACTCTCATCTCCACCTTTTTTTTTTTATGGTTAGCTGAAAAAGTGGTAGAGAGCTTCAAATGCCCTTTTTTTTTTTTTGTATCATAGGCACTCTAGTTATCCCCTGTCGTTTCAAGTGTAACAAATTCTTTTAACGCACAAAAAAACCTTTGAATTAGTTCTCTTTTATTCTGTGGCAAGGTCTTGTGTGAGGTGGGACATTAGAAACATAAATTCTGTTCATTTTCTCTTTACCCTTTTCTAGCTGTCTCTCCAAGAAGTGGGCAAATCCTGAACATCCCCTTATAGGAAAAGTGGAATTCAAAATACTTTAGCCCTTCTTACTTTTGAGGGTAATGGGGAGTAACTTGAAGGCAAGCCTAGAAATTCATGTTCTATTCACATGGGGCAGCAATGGCAATCCCACTGTATCCTGGGAGGGGACACATGGTGTCTGGATGCTTTCTTGCACATGGGTGGCCGGGGCTGCAAAGCCTTCGAAGTGTTACAAACCCTCCACCAGGGGAACCAGTAAACACATTTCAAACTCTGAATCACAGAAAGTGATGGAAAAGAGAAGAAAGGTGAAACACCATCTTGGAAGGTCATTTGAAAATGACATCTTGAAAATGCTGTCTCTTAATTTTGGGAGGCCACAGACATTTCCCATTGCCTAGATGGTCAGACAAGAGTTTGTAGATGATCTCTCTGTCTTCAAAAGTGCCTTCTTAATTGGTAAAAGAAGAGACAGGCAAACACAGAAGGGAAGAGAAATTGCGTCTCTCATAAGAAGGAAGATCATGAAGAGGTGGATACAGCCTCGCTCTTCCTGTCCTGGGCTGGAGACATGGGCTTGGCTGCCAAGAGATGTCCAGAGCTGAGAGAGAAGAGGAAGGACAGAGGAGTGCTCCCTGCCAACTCCAGCCAAGCAGCTCATTAGCCACAGGTTTCAATTGTGTTTTAGGCAGGAACCAAACCCTGGTTGCAGTGGCTGAAGAAATGGACCTGTCTCCCCACAGCCTGCTGAGTCTGAGTAAACAGGCAAAGGTGAGTGAATTTTGGCTCTTTTAGGATATAAAAACCTAGAAAGCAAAGTGACTGGATCAATTAAAGGGGTGAAATAGATTTAACAATTCAGATAGGCTCTGGATAGACTTGATCTCAGCCCTAAGAATCGCACACCTGTGCAAATCCCTGTCTGTGGTCTCTGCTGCAATATAAAAAGGACCAGAAATATTATTTCACTCTTCTCACCCCTGTTATAATTTCTATTTGTGATACACTGTTATAATTTTGGATCCAATTTCGTTCAGCTCCACAGGATGGCTCAAAAATTTGAATCCTGTCTCTCAGTCCAGAACTGACAGCATTCTGGAGACACATATAGTGACTTGTCATATACAGTCATCCTATCTCTTCAGTTCAGGCACAGCTGAAGCATTTCCCTTCACTCTTCAAATTCCTAGTATTCTAAAACTTCTGCCAAAATGCCACATCTTCTATGAAAGGAAAGATCCACAGGGATTTAAATGAAGAAATAAAAAGCGCTATTCTTAAAAAATGAAAATGCAATGCTGAGTTTTATGTACATGAAAGTTGAATCTTTTATGCATTAAATTCAGTCAAAGAAGAATATGCTGCAAAATTACTTCTATCATCATATCTTTAGATTACTTTCTGGAGGTAAATTGATAAGAATTACTCCTGCTAAAATCATACATCAGGACGAGTTAGTATTTGCTAAATCTGTATTTCAATAAGCAGTTGAATGACAGCTCAGCTCAGATACTTATTTCTTGTTGGTTTCAGCTCATGAAAATATTGATCTCATTTACAGCAAGGCAAAGACAGGCTCACAAAGAAATAGGACTGGTTTAAAAAACTACTGTAGTGTGTTAATTCTTTGTAAGATTTTCTGCCTAGATGACTCTTCTGCAGTTAAGAGTTGTATCACTTTAAACTGAACTGAGCTGAAGCTTTGTAAACTAGTAATTTAAAAAATATTGCATAATCTGCTGAGACGCTAAATGTGCAGACAACGCTGTCTGTAAATTCATAAACATTTTTCTGGGCTACAGGCATATGATGTTCTTTAATAAACACAACTATTATATTATGCAAAATCAATTTTCACTGAATAGCAAAAACTTAGTCTCAGTCCTGTGTGAAGTGTGTAGTACGGAAATGTGATTTGTAGTCAACTGAGAAGTCATTTAGTCTTTTAGTGCTGCTTCATACCAACATAAAAGTACTTGGGAGCCATTCCCAGTTACTCTAGCAAGGCTCTACTCCTGTGTTTAGAAGATTGGCTCAAAACCATTAGGAAGTCAAGACATTTATTACCAGAACAGTAAGTATGCACAGTTTAAGGTCTACCTCTTCAAATATGGTTGAGGAGTTTGAAGCAAAGTAGGCCAAGATAGAGTATGATGCAACAGTCCAGACTGGAAAGTAGATCTAATAAAAGAAAAAAGTACCTTGACAATTATTGCAATGAATTTCACCTCTGAAATATGGAAGCATAGGTGCATGGCTAGTAACAAAAGCATTTTGCATTAAGCATTTCTTCACAGCTGCTATCCAGAAGAATTGGTGCATTACTTCAAAAACTGAAAGTCTGGTAATTTCCATACTAAGTAGGATTGCAGTTATGAAATGTAAAGATTGTAGCTGGGCAGGTAAGTAATGAGAACCCTGCAGTCAGTTCATCACATTGTCTCTGCTGCTCCTTCATCCACAGGGGGAAGACTCCTCACATTCTCTCCCTGATCCAGAGTGGGGTCCCTTCCATGGGAGAATTTTTTATCTTGACACAATTAATAATATTCCTACACATCATTACATCTGCTACAATCATTAACATTGCCTTACATCTGAAATCACAGGAGGTTTAGTCTTTTGAGCAATAAGATGCCCATCTATTCTTTAAAGTGAAATTAGAGGAAGGGTAGTATTTAACAATATCAGGATCTTAATACTTTCTGAGCAGGAGCTGGACTGTTTAAGTTATTGCCCTCCTTAAGTGATGGACTTAAAACCTCTTCTCTGGACCAAAACAGGAGCAAAACAGGAAGCCATATGTGCTACCACAGCCTTCTGTTCTGTGAGATTAAGTGTTTATGAGACTATTTTGAATGTTCTCTAGGTCAGTGATTAGATTTTCTCAAGACAATATGATTCACACCTACAGTGCCTATCTGCTGCAAATCAAAGAAGGATGAGCAATCTAATAAAGAAGGATGAGCTATGAAGCAATTATAATGTGAGTAGCTGAAGGTAGGAGTTACAAAAATGCCACAGTGATTAAGCAACACATGTTGGCACATCAGTGCTTCATTTCTCCTCATCCAGCAGGTAACTCCAGAAAATACTAATATCTGAGGGATTCCAAAGAAAAAAGTGTTTGGTATGTCTGGTCATTGGCTGTGAGAAAAATTGCCACTGAAGGAGGTATCAATTAAGCTTTGATATATGTATATTTGAGCTATATGTAAGGAAGTTAAACAGGCTTATTATCTAAAATTGTTGGTCCTCTAGAAAGGTTATCTACTATTCAGAAGAGCATCTAAAGTGAGCATTTTCCAAGTGCAAATCTTTGATTTACAGTGATCTTTCATATGTGCACAGAACGTAAGCCCTGCAAAAATTCAGCTTTAAAAAAATGCTTTGCAAACCCTGTAACTATTTGCAAATGCATTCATTGCTGGAAGAATGTACTTCCTTACCAGCATGGTGTATGTATTCTTTATTCAAACCTATTTTTTTGTTTTAAAATTGAAAAAAAATATTTCTTTGTAGCAAAAAATCTTTCATGTATACAGTGAGGCAGTCCACACACAGAGAAAAGCATACCCCTGCCATTATGAAACATGCTTCTTAGGAGACAGCAGTAAGTGAGTTTTAAATTTCTTAGATATTAAAAATTGTACAATAGTTAGGGATCATCAAGAAATTCCTCCTTTGGGCTGAAATAGGGAAAGGATCCTTTCCAAGGAAAGTGGAGGAGAAACAGTACTTACCAGACCAATTTCTCTGTTTAGTAACAAGGGGTAGCTGTTGAGTGAGCTACACTTTTTGGGGCATGCTTTTAGAGCAGGTGTCATTTGGGCAATTTATGGTCACAAAGGCTGATAAGGCACTTTTCTGTCTGAATTCTCCAGCTTAGTCATAGATACAAAGAAAAGTTAATTTTGTCAATTTTTTTTATTAACTTAGTATTTAAATTCCTCTAGGCCTGGCTTTCAGCTGACAAACAGATGTTCACTGAAAGGAAGGCATCTGTGTCCATTTCTCTTTATTATTTCTATCTTCAGTTCAAGTCAGTTTTTAGCTTGAAAAGCTGAAAATTTTGAGGAAAACAATCTAATAAATACATCCACTTATTTTTCATGCCTATTTTTCACTGCTGCCTGAGAGTCTCCTTTCTGTATGCAAGGGCTTTTCTGGATGTTCCCTCATAGTGGATGTGCTGTAAGGGCAGAGTATCAACACCTGCAGTGTGTGAGACTTGTCTTAGCATGTTTGCTATTATTATTTCAGCACGCCAGCAGCAGTTTCCCAAGAATCAGAAATGAAAGCAGGAAAATGTGATTTTTCAAAGTGTGGCAGGTATCTCCAAAAAAGCTCAGCATTTTTCACGCCATGGGGAAAAAATGTTTCCCAAAGCTAAGGGCATCCTCCAGACCCATCTCACGGCTGTCGGTACAGTCAGCACTGTAAGACCTCGAGGTCAGTGGATCCAGTCTCCAGAGACTGCAGCACCACTCCCACCTCTTAAAAATACTGACAGGTTTGGCTTGGTGGCAAAGGCTCTGCCCGGTTTACTGTCTTCAAGCCATGCCCCTTACATACTCATGACCTAAATGGCAAGGCGTTTCATGTTTGCCTCTAACAAGGTGTTGACACGACCCTCTGTAGCCTCCCTGGGACTAACACAATGTGTTTTGGTTTCTAACTCCTCTTTCACAGTGCTCAAAACAGATCAGGTGTGTCTTTTCACACATATCATTCCTCAGCTGCATCCTGCCCTGTTCCCATTCTTCACCTAAGTCCAAGACCATACCATATTTAACACAATCACTTCTCCCCCTCCTACCATGAAAGGACATCACACTCCAGAGCAGCATCTTGCATATGCTTTCACATTATTCCTTTAGTTTATGTTAAGAATTTCCATTTTTGTTCTCAAATCACTTCCAGGCTTACTTTGGCCAGTGTTGCGTTGAAAATGAGCAGTATTAAATGGGGCTGCAGAATAAGCTCTCTAAAGAGCAAATGTCAGCTAAATACCTATGAGCAGGTGGCCACTCCTCAAAGAAGAGGAAGGAAGGCTCTTAACTGTGAAACATATGTAAAGAAGGAGTGTCTGTCGTCAACTTCACTTACAGCATGATATAATGGAGATGATCTTTAAGGTCCCTTTCAACCCAAACCATTCTATGACTTTATGATACTAAAGCTGTATAAAAAGTCTGAAGTCTTTTAGCAAAGTCTCTTTAATGTACAATAGAATAGTAAAATTGGTTAGATTTCTACTATCAGTAGAGGTATTTCTACTATGAATGTAGGTATAAAACTGTATTAATTGTGGCTTAACTTGTGCCTCTTCCAAAATGGGACTTACCCTCATCAACAGAAACATTCCCATGGAATTTAACAGAGTGCATGCATCCATCAGAAGGTCTCTGCGTGGTAGCAAGTGCCAGCTGATCTGCAGTAACAGTCTGTCCTGGTATGTTTGGTACAAAGCAACTGTAAAGCTGTCATTCCTTAAATGAAAGGCTTCCCCTGCTCATCTATTACCTGCTCCAGGATAGCTGCTTGGTCCCAGTAATCAGTACTGGAGCTAGTCCAGGGACCAGGGAGGTCAAACATGAGGGCCTCCGGAGCAAATTTGTAGCCCCAAACTCTGCGTCTGCTACTCGACAGGGAGAAGGCAAGGTAGAAACTGTTTCATTGTACATCTTCAGCAAACCCTTCCCCCTCAACACCCAGCTCTTCTGCTTCAGCAGAGCAACCTGCTTCTTTCAATCACAAGCAACAAAAATTATGTGACTGATAATCCTATCCATTCTGTCCTTTCTTACATGCACACTCTTTTTCCAGTAACTCCTCCTCTGATGTGCTTCAACGGGGCCAGGTGGTGTGACAGTGGAGGACAAGGGCAACACAGGACCTGTAAGCAGAAGACAAAATTATTTCTGCAGAGGACTTTTATTTCTGTTCCTGTTTAGAAATGGCAAGTGCTTTGGTCATCCATGGGCACACTGTGTGAGTAATCCAGCAGCCACATAGGGCATGAAACAAGGATGGTCCTGCCAGAGCTACTCTGTCCTAAACTAACCTGCACGTCCAGCTGTACTGGTAAATAAAAGAGAGCTGTGGTGTGCTTGCATGCTCATCCCCTAATCACCCTTCTGTTTAATTGCTGTTCTGCCTCTGCTTTTGCACAACTGTCTCCAAGACAAATCTGCTGCAAAGGGGAGCAGCCATAACCACTACAGACCTGAGCCAAATGGTGCTACTCAGCCCTAGGCACAGGAATCAGTCTCTCTTATGCTCTTTTCTTCAGCAGCATGGAAATGGCTAAAAGTGCAATTAGACCTTTCTGTTTGGTACAAGGATTTTTATTTTCTTGTTTTAAATCTACACATGCAGCAATAACCAGCAAAACACCTGCATAAGTTATCTAGCCTGCTTCCCTACCAGCTCCTGTTGAAAGGGTACATCTGCACATGCACAAAATTATGTGCAGATTTCTGAAAATGTGTGTAAACATCTATGTAAAGTCTCACAAACTATTCTTTCCAGCTTTTAAGCTGCTGTTGTACTTTGTATTACCAGAAGAAACTGCCTAAAGTTGAACCACGAAAAGTTTAAATTGGATATTAGGAAAAATTTCTACTCTAAAAGGGTTGTCAAGCACCGGAACAGGCTGCCCAGGGAAGTGCTTGAGACATCATCCCTGGAGGTATTAAAAAAACATGTGGATGTGGCTCTTAGGATATGGCCTAGTGGTGGACTTGGGTTAAGAGCTGGACGCGATGACCTTTTCCAATTTAAATAATTCTGTGATTTTATGATCATACTGCCTCCTAAGGGATAACACCACACACATAGACCTATCACAGTCATCGCTTTAATGGGAAACCCTTTACCCTTCTCTATTCCCCTCCAAGACATTTTGTGTGATGCTGAGCTACACACAGTGACTGAATTTCCCAAATCCCTGATTCTGAGCATCAGAAACACCAAGGACAAAGATGTCGGGTGTTTATTGTCAGGTGGGATAGGACTGGTCTGTGTGAGACCAAGGGGATCCATGGTTCCTGCAACTGCAAGGGAAGGAAGGTGTAAGAAAAGTTATGGTGAGGCCAGCTGGGCAACTGCACATTGATGATTCCATTCAATGTTTGCTAGTGAGCTCAGGAGTGTAAATAAAAGCTATGATTCATATATGTTAAGAGAAGGAAAAATATTTATAGCAGTTAATGCATATTGTACACATGTCTAAATGAATAGTGTAGTTACCATGTCTCAGACAAGTTTACAAACATTACTAATCCTCTCACTTCTAAGAATATTACATGACCATCAACAAGATAGGGAAGAAATTTAGTGTGCACACACATGCATGGCAGATTTCTAAACACTGGTGATAAACCTGTTGCTAAATGGTGATAACTTTAGATTACCATTATACAGCAGAGCATGGGGGCTTTTTATTCCCATATCTTAGATTTGCAGAATTTACCTACAGATTTTCTCACAAGAAAGAATTTCTTTCTAAGCCCTCAAAACTTGACAATACTTGATCTGCTAGCATACTGACTGTCATTAATACTATGTAATTGCTTCTTTAAAATCCCTAATCTATAACCATCTCGACTTTTACTTAGAGTGAAAGTTTTTCTTGGCAGTGTGGGGGAAGACAGGAGAGTGAAGATGTCATCAATGTGAATGTGAAGTTTTGGGAAAGTTTAAAGACACTACAATAATACAAGTTGTTGGGGTGGTTATCAGTACTTTCCAATAGAGATTTGCCTCTGGAGATCAAGACCCTAATGATACTACAGAAAGGATCTCATTAAATATCCAAGCTCAGAAGACTATTTTAAAAACAAGTTCAGATGGATGAGACACAATGTTCTTTAAAAGACTGCTGAAAATGTTTGAGGGTTAGCCTTTCTTGCTGGTAAGTATATATTCAACCTTGAGTTACTATTAGGGTGATTTTATCTTAGTGAGTGTGTCATCCAAATGGTATTTTATATTGTATGCTGGGTATTTTCCAGCAGAAGCTATTTTTGGTTAGAAAATGCAGCTTTACCAAACCCACAAGTTTTTATGGAAATTTACATACCAGCTTTGATACAGATGGAGTTTTCATATCAAAAAATCAGAGAACTAGAGAAGCCTAAGTCGTAACAGCCTTCTGCCTTGGCTCATTTATCTGGCTGTGAGAAATGAAGACTGAGGTTTCTGGATGTGCATGACTGCCTGAAGACTTAAGATCTGTTTTCTACCATCAAGCAAAGTACTCCTTTCACCCAACTGGGGTGGGGTGAGTTGTTTTTCATCTAGAAGCAAGAGAGTGAGAAAATGAGGTTTGCTCTGCAGCTTAGTGGTCATAATTCACACGTGCAGTTTCGTTCCCAGAGATGCAGTGTGACAGTAGCACCAACATACAAGAAAAGAAACCAAAGCTCATGTTGTTCATGTCCCTGTCTGGTTAGAAAACAGCAGAGAAGATTCAAATACTGATCTGTCTTGTCCCATTTGAGTGCTGATTGCATATTTTGACTGCAAGCAGACACAGTATGGATTGAAAAAACACTTGGCAGCAGACTCCCTCAGAACATGATATTCCAGAGATACAAAGGATACAAATGGAGAAGGGACTCAAGAAGGAAGAAGTATTTCACCTTTCCAAGGGAGTGACTGACTACGAAAGCACAGACATATTCTAGAGAAACACTGTGTGAACTGTAAGAGTATGAGGCTTTTGCCTCCACATACCTCTTGACAGGAGTGCAGCCATTTCAGATTTTCTCCAGGTATGCAGAATTGCTAAGTAAGCATGCCATTGCAATAAAAGAACATGCTGTAGCAAGATAATAAATGTGACTAGTTTAACAACTGTGTTATCTTGTATGACCAGGCACAAGAGTAGATAGCATAATCTAAGTATCAATGTGCCTAATGCAAAGGGTATAACAAGCTGGAAGTCACACACTTTGAATTATCATCTATTCATTTGCAATGTAACCATCTCCCTTGAAAAATAACCAGTCAGAAATTAAATATGAACATTTTCATGAAATTTATTACCAAAAAATGAAGCCTCATACCTGGTTGAAAAGGGTCACCCACACTTTCTTTCCGTGCTGCAAAAGTACCTTTTGCAATTGTACTGCCATAAATGAACATCTGCCGATTTGATGCTTTGTTCCCCATTGCAAACTGTCACGACAGATGTGGGTTTTGTACCTTGTATTGTGGAAACACCTGACCTTCACGTTAATGTCTTCATCCTGATGCTAGCTGAAAGCCTTCCCTGCCGCAATACTTAAAACTCTTTCGTCTGCTTTGTTTCTGTCTGATTAAGGTAGAAGGTCCAGGATTCATTCTGAAGCAAAACAAGAACACTTTTCAAATATTTTGTCTCCAGCTTTCATTTCCTTATACATGAATGTTGTTCTCAGACATACTATGTTGTTTGTATCAGATATAGTCAGAGATAATGCTGTTTATCTTTTCTTTTCTGGTCATATTTTATATTAAAAATCCAATTACAAATGGCTTTAAGTAGATTAGAATTATTACTTTAGAGTCAAAATCCTACCACGAGGCCTGATAGGTTGCTTTGAAAACGTTGTTTGCTGTCTTGCAGAATACAATATACCGATTTTCTGTAGCCATGTAATATGTTTATAGTATTCATTAATCATTAACTAGCCTCTTATAAATTTGTTTTTATTCTTTATACTAAGCCTCTAAGACTCAGTGTAAAGAATAACATTCATCTTTACCATCTCCTTTTATCAAACAGACATCAGTCTTCTGATTATTTTTAACTGGTGCTTTTTCTTTATGAAGTCTGACTGAATGAAATGCACACCTTCACCAAGTGAAAACACAGGCTATGGTTTTTTAATTTTCACTGGCATGCTACTAAGAGGACGGAGTTAAATGATATACAATTCTTGTCCTGAGCCTTGGCCTAGGAATGTACTTCACCCCAGAGTCTTCATTGCTAATGTAAACTCAACAGCTAATTACAGTCAGAGTGGCAGGAGATCATGACAGGTGAAGCCGGTTGATTTTTAGCTACTGGGGTGGGACCATGGGGGCTGGTGGTGTTTTTTGAAACCATTTGTGCTTCAGCTTATGTTTGTGAGGTGTAGATCACCACTCAGGTGACATCCACTTCAAACTGGGATTTCATCCCCAGTGTCAGTTGCTAGATGGAATGAACTGGAACACTGGAACCAAACCTCAAGCTCAGCTCACCTGCTAGTCCTGTGCAGGTGTCCCACAATATCCTGCTCGGTGTACTGGTGTAGGATATGTCCAGCAGCACCTTCCTCTGCGACACTTCTGGTCCTCTACTGAACACTGACTGCAACAGTAGTCTAAGCTATTGTTTTAATTACTGGAATGTGATTATCAATTTCATTTCTATCTGGGGATTAATCACTGCTGATTAAAATCCCTGTTTTAAAAGGAAAATAAGATTTCTCTGCTTAGAAAGATGCTATATTTGCTTCTCTGTACTTTATATTCTGAAAGAGTTCCAAAGCAATATTTCACCAAAAGGAAAGAGTTGGGATTATATACGATCTCATTTGCATGCACAGTGTGCCTCTGCCTTGTAAGAATATATTTGACTTTCTTCTTTCCTTTGCTAATATGTTTTACTACCATGATGATGGCTCAAAAAAAGATTGGGTTTTTGTATTGCAATCTTCAATGCGGACAACCTGAGAAACATATTCCTGAAATTTCTCTCTTCATCCTTCAAAAATTGTTTTGGTTTTTTTATGTCAGCATGTCTAGAAGAGTCATGTAACTACCACTGAATGGCACAGTTGGGGAAACTATATTCTCCAGATGCAATAAAAGTTACTGTATTTTATTTCCTATTTTCTGGGGAGGAAATGACTTTTAAAAGCCTCCTATGACTTTGTAAGAAATAAAAGAAGATAAATTAGTTCCTGCAAATTTTACATTTCTACAGTATTACTTTTAATGAAAATGTGCCAGTTTCAGAAGAAGTAGAGGAGGGATTTTCTAAATGCAGTGTTCTCCTTTAATTAGGTTTAATCAGATATTTTATAACATATGGGTGTTCAATGAAATTCTTATCACTGTCCTCTCTCTTAAAGGTACATATAAACACAGAAAGACAGACTACATTTCACCAAATCTATTGTAATATTTTTAAATTAGGGGCAAGTTTTAGTTCAGTCATGATAAAAGTCCCAGTTTTGTTTCCACATAACTATCTAAAAAACTCTGATACAGCTGTAAGAATTCAGAGGAATTCCTAAACTCTTAGTTTGATTAACTCTATAACCCCTACTATTGATAGCAACACTAAAAAAATCCTGTGTGCTGAAACTATCCCTAAAGAGATAATGTAATTATTAAATAGCTCCAAATACATTGAAAAACATTTGAATTATTTGATGAAATATTCTAGTACTTTGTAGAAACATGCCTTGCAATCCATGGCTATTGCTATTCTTTCAAAATTCTACCAAAATCTATTTTAGAAGATACTTTGCCTGAACTAATACTTTATCCGATGACTAGCCTCTTGCCTCTGATAATTATTTGGACTGTATGAAAAGAGATTGTTTAGCTTGGATCCATGATAACTCCTCAAAGTCTAGACTCTTTCCGTGCAGTACATATCACCTTTATGAGAGTCTATAAAGCTTTTTTCTTACATTTCATGAACTGTAGAGATAAAGTCATCCTGTAATACAAAATAGGTATTATATTCCTTGAAAAGGGCTATTTGAAAACCTTGTAAAAGAAAGCCCTTCCCCCACCCTTAGGCTTTCATTTATTATACTTCTAAGGGGTAGATTTTCAAGGTATTGCTCTCCATCTGTATTTGAAGAATTAATCAACAGCTTTAGATGGATTCCATTTTCTTTGAATCATCAAGGAGAAAGTGTTTAAGGCCAGCTGTCAAATTCATTTTTCTTTTGCTCAGGCTGAGTAAAGAGAGCTTGTGATTTTCTTGCTGGCCTTGCACAAAATTGAATCTGCATATGAAAACACTGCGGTTTGGGAAGTGTTAGCCTGTTTTCTGCATACTATGAAATGCAAGTGGCATTTGGAGAGTTGCTAAATTTTTAGCTTGACAATCTGCTGTTGAATGAGTTCTCCTAAAGCTATTTAAGGTCAAGTCCCAGAAGAAAATGTCTTGATGTTAGCATGTGTCCATTTTTTACAGCACTTCTGATGCAGTATAAAAGACAATATGTGTCATGCAATTTATTTTCAAGCTGGCATATCTTTATGATTTTTCTTTTTTATAAGAAAGTGGGGCTACGTGTGGCATGGATATGCAATCATTTTCACATTTTCCACATCTCCTTGTCTCCTTTTGGTTAGTACAGAGGTGCTGACAACAACCTAGGTCACCAGCTACTGTTTCCCAGCCACATGTCTCAGTTTCCAGCATCATGTCGTTAATCCAGGGCCAAATCAGAGAAAGGCTGAGGAAGAGTTGGGAAGGCTCTTGAAGGTGTATGTGCTCCCTGAAGCCCATCCTCTTGCTAAAAGGTAGGATCACCTCCTCTATAAGCTAGAGTCCTAACATCAGTTTGTCCAACCTATTTTCAAAAAGATTCAATAACAGAGATTCCATAACCTCATGGCCAGTACTGCCTGCCAGTGTTCACTACTCTTATCCTTAGGACATGCATCAAGACCTAATACAGTAAACTCCTTTGATTCTGCTTAATTCCATGAATTTCATATTATCCTTCCAGTTTTCTCCTCTATTGATTAAAAAAAAAATAAATCCTTGAATCTTTTTGTAATTACAAAGTCAGGAACTGCTTTATGCCAGCTAAGTCCTCTAAAGTGCCAAGTGGAGCAGGGGGGCTATTTTAACTGGCCTATATTTAACACTCCTATTTATACATCTCCATATGATGTTTGCCTTTTTTGCACAATGCTGATTCATGCTCTTCTTCTCATCCCCTGTGATTCTCAGATCGCTTTCTGCAGAGCTGCTGCCAAATCATTCATCTCTTTTCCTGATTTGTTCTCAGTCAAATGTGCCTGCCTCTGTTGAACTAAATCGGCATGGAAAGGGAAGGTCAGAGGTTTTCATGCATCTGTCAGGACCACTCTGAAGCCTGAGCCAGTTCACTGGTAACCTTGCAGTCCCTCCAAGCCTGATATCATCTGCAAAATGAAAAACGTGGTCTCTGTTCAATTACTCCATTGATTAGAGCGTCAGTTGCTGGGCAGACCTTCTGCAGAGCAGCAGTCAATACCTCCTCCTCCTCTGGCAGGGAAAACCCGACAATGACTTTGTGAATAAAATTTTCTGAACATTTTTTGCACTTCACAGATGTTTCATCCAGACCCTTTTCCCTTCTTTGCTTGAAGGAATGTAAGGTGGAGTTAAATATTCTATGTACAAAAGGCATATAATAGTCTTCTCCTCTAGCTATAAGCGTTGTTGCTTGGTTCTCTGTTTCTTTCAGTTTTGAACAGCCAGCAGATCACTGGGCTGAGAAAAGAAAATTAAGATAAACAGAGGAAATTCTTACTTCAATCAGTATATTGCCCCCAGTATCTAAGTAAAGAGTAATTTAAGAATCCTGTGCAAAGACTAAGCTGACAATCTACTACCCTTATTCAAAGGTGAGGAATCATTCCAACTTGCTTAGTATGGAGAAATTTGGGGAAACACTGTGCATGAACTTCTGGGGATGTGAACTTACTAGCAGGCCGAGCTGGTGGAGTGTACTGTACAAAAAAATATAACAACCTGAATATTTGTGCTCAGCTAACAGGTGATGGCTGCCACAGGTTACAATAACAGCTCATGTTACAGCACCATGAGATCTGAGAACACCTAAAGGAGGAAAAAGTCCAGTGGGCTGGTCTTCAACACTGTCCAGAAAACCTTCTATCTTGTGGGAGCTCTCTATTGTATTTCGCATTGCCAGAACTGCTCCTGGAATATTCAGCTACAGACTGGTATGTGAAGTTCAAGAAGGAAATTGACCGCAAAAAGTTTGAGAAGATTAAAATGGATGAGAAGACAAGAAAATTGAGTGAAAACTCAAGTATTTTGAATTGCATAGCTGAAAAAAAAATGAGTGGCTATAAGATGGTTGATCCCTAGCCTAAGTATCTGCACAGACAAGAGCAAACCAGCAGAGATCTTGCAAAGAAAAGGTTTATTGGTGCCGCAAGCTGCACCTAGACAAGTTTACCTAATAAACAATGGAATGCTTATCCATTGGAAACATGTTTGTGCTGGATTCTCCATCAATGGCAATTGTGAAATCTAGACGAGTTTGTTTTTCCACAAGTTGGGCTGTAGCTCAGAAGTCCCGTGATTCATACCCTGACTTTAATTCTGTTCATGCACAAACAGATCAAATGTCATTCCCGTGTTCCAGTGCGTGTAATAATTGCTGTATTGCTTTTTTCTGACATTTAAGAGAATAGAGTGAATAGTAAAGTATCTTCAAGGAGGTAATCCTGACATGCCTGGTGAGCCATTGGCCGTCTTGAATTCCATGATTTCATGACTGGCAGGACAGATTCAGTTTCCTAGGGGGAGTAGGGGGAACTATGGGACTAAACAGCTGCGTAGCTACCATCACATCACAAGACCTGGAGGGTAGGTGTCACAGCAGCTGGTGCCAAGGGGGACTGGAAGCCCCTTGGCAGCCCAGTGGCCCTGGAAGCCTGTGGCTACAGAGCTGGGAAAGCAGTACTGAGCTGGATGTGCTGAGTGTTTTGCACAGGAGGAAAGGCTTGGGGGAGAAGATGGAAGACCTGGAGATGAATATTGTCAAAGGAAGATAGAAATAAGGAAGAATCAGAGCAACCTCTGAGGTGAGTAGCATATAGTCGTGGACCTGTTAGAACAATGAGGGTGTTGAAACACTGGAACAGGTTGCCCATAGAAGTAGTTGATGCCCAGAGCCTGGAAGCGCTCAAGGTTGGGTTTGACAGGGCTCTGTGATTCTGTGTAAGTCGCAGTGGGGTTCTGGGAAGCTGATGTCTGATAATAGTACATTCACAGGAAGCTCATTTGTGCCTGCTCCTGCTGTTGCAACATTTTGAACACACAACTTCAAACTTTCACTGTTCACCGTCATGCAAAATGAATAATAGGAAATGTGTAATTGAAAAGAAGACCTCTGCCAAACATAAATAATGCTGTTTGGCTATCTTTGGAACCCTTTATTAACAGCAACATTGGAAAGTGGTATGGTTAAAGGAAGACAAATCCATAGGGCAGTATCTGAGAAGCTTTTTAACCGAAAATACTGAGCAGTTTCTGAACAGTTTTTATTGAATTTTCAGACAAAAAGATGAGACTCACATTGAGATATCTTACTTTGTTTAAACTGTTCCACTTTGATAAAACAGATTTCCTTTTGCCAAAAGCAGTAACTACTATTTAGGGGCTCCATCCTCCACATAACCTAGTTATTACCTCTTCCTGTAACCCGGTAAATAAGACACATACCTAAAAGGAAGGATATATGAGTCCCAAATCTTACCTCAGTAGCTGTGGATGCCTGTTATATCCTATGGAATACCTCTGACAAGATGAGAGCAGCCCAGCTGGGTTACACAATAGCGTTATGTTGGAGCTGTTCTTCTAGGAGGGGAAGACACGGGAGATGCTCTTAAATGCTGGAGGGATTTGAAGTTGCGTTGGGTTTTTCTCATTAGGCTCAGCCACTGGAGTATTACAAAGGCATACATCCCCTTCACTGTTGTTGTGAAATGATGGCCTCATTCCTTAGATTTTGTTACATATGGCACATTCTGTTCAGTGGCAAAAGAATAAAAGGTGGTGGATATTTTTTTTTCTGATGGATATAAGCCAGTGATTCTTCCTGTGATTCTCCTTTTTAGCCCTGAACCACCAAACTGGTTGATTTATGCAGTTCTGCCATTGCACTTCTCAAGGCTACACACAGCTGAGTGTTGCTGGAGAAGTCTATGCTGAAGCACAGTTTCTCACCCCCAATGCCACAAAGCAGACCCCAAGACCAAGAAGAAGCTTTAACAGTCAGGGACCTTCTTTACATCCTTTGTATTACATGACTGGGCCCTCAGTGTTCATTTATTCACACTAAATCATTCAAAATGTTAATTGCCTAGAGAAAATTGTCTTTTGCCACTTCCTGACTATGTCACCTTTTCCACACTTCTCTTATTCCCCTCCCCTGTCCCTGCCCCCTTCCTTCCCCACCACCAAGCTTTGCAGCTTTATGTGGGACAGGATGCATTTTAAATTGTGAGCAAGTGTGAGAGCTGCACAGAGCACAAGACTTAGGAAAGGGTCTATTTTCCACCTTCTCCCAGGGAGCAAATAGCTAACTGCTGTCCTCCAGCCCATGAGGCACCCTCCCTTTCCACCTGTCAAAGCTCAAAATGAGATGACAAACATAACTTCCATTCCCTCCCTTCCTTACCTGCCTAGATAAAAGGCAAGAGTGTGGAAATGAAAGTTGTGTTTTGCCAGCCAGAACCTGAAATGCAGACAGGCCTTTCATCAGTGCACTTCTGAAGAAGGCTGCTGCACTGAATGGCTAAGACAGGTTAGAAAGCCACAGTGCAGGTACTCAGCAACTTGGCAAGTTGTAGTAAGGGACAGGAAAGACATCAGCCTGTGTTGTATAACCATCTCTCTGAAATATTATAGATATCCATTTTACCTTGCAATGGCCAAAACATTTTTCTTATCCTTTCAAAATATTAAGTGAATTCACAATTGACTTTCAATAACCCATTTGTATTCATTTTCTTTTTCTAAAATAGACTTGTCTAGAAAAAATAATGAATACCACGTTCATTACAATAGAAGCTTTTAAAAGACATGGTCTGCCTGATACATTTCTTTACACCCAAAGAGTATGATAAGATAAATTCCATTTTCAAGTTTTTGAAGAGTATTATAGTCCCATTAATTTCAATAGCTAAGCCACAGCAGAAACACTCTCTGTAAACTCTTCTATTTGTTTTGATTTACAATAGGGAAACCTACTGGAGATTGAAATGTCATCTGTGCATTTTTTAGGAGTTTTTCATTATGTTCTGCAGTTTTGCTTTTTTCCTCTAATTCATCAGAGCATAAAGCCCTTGTTTCTGTGACAAATAATAGGAAACAAGTAGTGTTTGCAGAAAACTTTGATTCCAGTCTAACTAATGCCACCTAACTTTGGCCATCTGTCTTAGAGCTGTGGGAACCATAAATTCCTTTCTATGTAGCATAAAAGATACTAAATATATTCATTATCAGCACAAAACAAGCAATTAAGAGGAATATTTTGAGGAACTGCAAAAAGACAGCCCTGAGAAAGTCTCATATTTGCAACTTTATATCCTAACCAGAGAGAATATGGATTCTCCTCAGATGCCAAATGGGTTGAGGTGTACTCCTATAAGACTGAACTAGGAACAGTGTGAAACCCATGGCTTCCAGTGACCTTGAAGAGATGTAACTTCATGCATCACATCTGCATATTTACTGGAGTTAGGGAAACACACAAGGGAGATCCAGTGTCTCCAATTAACAATAAGGAATGGGTATAAGTTTCTATATCCTTTGTTGCAACTGTAGAAGGATTTCCTCAAATCTTGAGAAGTGTTCACAGTTCTACTCCATTAGAGAGAATTACTAGAAAGAATAGCTTCATAGAGTTTTTCTCAACATGCAACAAATTCAATGAAAACTATAGTTGGCATTAAAAAGTTGGCTTTCTGTATTCCCCAAAGCAATGGAGAAAAATAATGGCAAATCTGTTTTGGCAATCTAAAACAAAACAGTTGGTTTAAATAGTGGTGGAAGTGTTTTCATTACTTTTTTCACACACTATTCCAACTTTCTGTTTCTTCGTCAAACAGTCCAGAAAACCACATTTCTGGCATTAACACAAAGCTAACCTGATGGTCCTAAAGATGTTTAGAATACAATCTGCTCCATGCATAGTACAGTATTAGCTACATTCAGCATAAAATGTCTGCCAAGTAGGGAAGCAGAACTAATACTGTTGCTATCATATCCGGGAGATGCAATAATTTCAAATCCAAGAGCATCACTTACCATCTGGTGTTTCCATGGTCTTGCCACCCTGATCTTTTGAAGGGAATGCATATGGAGCAGATCCTTCCAACTAGAAAGCATCTGTGGGACACAGCACAGCCTCATGACAGGAGAACCTCATCATATCTGAGGTCAAGGGCACGTTTCTCTTCACCCTGATTTTATTTTGCTGCATATTCATGTGAGCAGGAAGCCTCATTGAAAAAAAAAAATCCAAAAACCTAAACACAACAAAACAAAGAGTTTACAGCCATGTTTAAGCCACAAATAGAAAAAAAATCCAGCTGCAGCTGAGAGGTGATTGAGGTGATTATTTTTTTGCTAGCTTGCTCTGTTCTCTGCACCTTAAGTTTATTCTGTAAAAGTTCATTCAGCCGGACTGGAACTGATTTTTGTGAGAGGAGTCAAGGTATATGATCAGTATCACTGGGTAAACAGAAAAATTAGTTCTGACTATTCCTAAACACCTCAAACACCTTCTGTGCAACAAAATATATATTAAGCATCTTCTCATATGCCCCTTACATTACACTATAAGTGTGTAATTATCTATAATGCAGAGTATAGAGTAGCATCACACAATATTTATAGTGGGAGGGACCTCTAGACCCACTGCTCAGGGCTTCAGACTGGGAGCAATTTGCACGGGGCTGTGTCCAGCTGAGTTTTGAATACTTCCAGGGAGGCACATTCCACTTGCTCTCTGAGCAATCTGTTTTCCTCTTCATCAGTAAAAAGAAAACGCATATATGAAAGGAACTAAATTTTTCTCACATGTTTGCACAGTATCTATCACAGTACACTTCTAGTGTATGGATGCTATTTTACTACAAGCAACCAAGAAATAGCAGAAATGCTATTGTAAAATGCATTCAGTTGCATTAATTATTTAAACACCATTGCATTATCTCACATTTATCATGGAGAAACTCAAGATTTAATTCAAAGCAATGATAAATTCTGCCCTGCATGCCTGTGAGCAATCTCTGTTGTGTTGTTATATCCACTGTCTGCTCCCAGAGTTCATCTCCACACACTGAAAGATCTCTTTTTCATACTAGTTAATAAAAAAGACAGACTATATTTTAAGACAGTAACTTTAAAAGTGAACTCTTCTGGGAAGGTCACACACCATTGTGCTGAACTGGAACTTGTTAAAATCCAAAAAGTAAACACGATGCCTCTGTAATCAGGATTATCACACTACCAAAAACTGCTCATTCCTGGAGACTTCCATGAACAGCTTGACTCATCTCTGAAAACACTTATGTCATAGACCTATCTCTGGAGCACAAGGCCTCATTTTTGGAGCTACCTAATGTTTCACTGGGGGATGCTGAACACCTCCAGCTGATGGTGAGCCAATGGAAAATGAGTGTGCTCACTATGACCATAAGTCTCCCAAATGGTATTTTGCTTGGACCAGTTCAAGATTATTAGTTTCTAAAAGAAGTGTCCTTGTGTGTTTGCTGCAAGCAAAGTCTCTTAATGGTTCACCACAATCCTAATTTCCCATTTAAATTAATGGAATAGTAGCAACATTTGCTTTAATGGCTCCCATAATATGCAGTATCATTTCTTGCATAAGTTGCTTCCCACAGCTAATCTGCTACTGCACAAAATTATACCAAAAAGCTATTTATTTTTATGGTATTTAATGAAAGATATTTAGCTATCTACTTCTTGAAAAATCCGCCAGTCTTCTATCAAGCAAAGGGCCTACCTTTATTGTCAAGCAAAGGGACTACATTTATAGGCATACATCTTACATAGTAAAAGAGAAGGCAGTTTGGTTTTATAAAATTTATGCGATTTTGCTGCCTATGTTTTGGTTTGTTTGTTTGTTTTCTATTAGTGTTCCTGCTGCCATGTGTGATGCTCAGAATGTTGCTACTATAAGGGAATATGTTGTTTCCATATTAGCACTCATTTGTGCTAAGGGGCCAAGAATAGTGGAAAAACTTGAAATGTATATGCCAAGGTAACACAAAGATCTTCCAACCTCAGGACAAACAGCTACAAGCAGAAGTCAATAGTGGTTGCTTTACTATAATAACTGGAACTTAATTGCTCATCACCTTGAAAGATATGGAGCAAACCCTGCAATCACAGATAAAACATAAGACCCAAAGCAGCCATTTCTGGAGTGGTTTCCTTCATTAGAATGCACATTATATGAGCAATCACATGGAAAAAGAGCTAGAAAACACTGAAAAGAACCAAATTTCTATGGTCTGAACGTCATCTTGAAATGAATCATTGCACACTCAAATAATTGTTTTACCTTCAGGCTCCAGTCAAATGAAGACCCATTTCTGTCAGGTTTTACCGTTCAAGAAATCAGTATTCTGTTTGTAAATTCATAATCTATACATAATCTAGATTCATTTGGCTTCAGGCTAGTTGGCATGAAAGTGCTCTTTTACATTAGTGATCTGCTCCCCCTTGAGATGGAGGCAGTAAACAGATGCCCAAGGACTTCATGAGAAAATGAACCAGAGCCAAGAAACATATTCAGTGAAGCTTGTTCAATCTCTGATTTATTGATTTGGCACATTGGAAGATGCAGGGATCCTACTGTGACCACTGAAAGCAACATGCATTATAACATCATAATCTCCCTCTATTCGAAGTAATATTTGCTATGCAACTAAATTAGCCACAAACACATACATGGCACAGCTGCCTTTCTCTTGAATATGACCTTCTTAGAGCATCCCTTATTAAACAGCTATTGTACCTGTGGAAACTGTGACGGACAGCATACCCTAACATAGTCTACTCAAAGTTAGTGTTTGCAGAGTTAGAATATTATTCAGTTGGTTCTCCTTTTTTTTCCACATTCAACCTTTGGTTCTCAGCCATTCCAGATATAAAGCAGTTCATTTAAAAAAAAAAAAAAACCAAAACCTTCTACCTTTTTCTCATAGCGGAGATGAATGAATTCTAGGCAGAGACTACAACAGGTCTGAAAAATTTCAGGTTTATAAGTCATTATCTCAGAGACTTGCAAACATGCAAGGCAGGATCCTTACTGCCCTGTGGAGTTCAGCTGCAGAGGAAGGGAACAGGTAAAGTACTTCATCCTCACCACAGCCTGTCTTATTTATACACTAAAGTTATGTTGTGGAGTTTTAAGACATCCCTTTGAGGAATCCACATGTTCCTAAGGATTAAGGAAACTGGATGCAGTAATAAATCCTCTGCTCATTTAACTTCAGCCAATTCAGCAGAATTAAGTCGACACAAGTTGCTGCCTATAGTTTTTAAGGTCAGGGAGATCCCAACATGCTGGTCTCTTAGGTGACACATAGCACAGAATATCCTGCCTGCAAAAGAAATTTTAATATGTGCTAAACAAGCTACAACAGCCTGAGTACCCTTGTGCATTTCGGAAGGATGTGTCCTCTTGATTACAATTCTCAGGCAGTTTTGACTTTGCCATTTTCCTAAGTGAATTATTCTTCTGCTTTATGAATCAGTGTGATGGTTAACATGTTTCATTTTACTGTCAATCTTAATTTTAACAGATTTAATAACTGTAGACTTGCCATCTCATTCAGAAATGGGGTTGGAAGGGATGGAAAGGACTTGTACTGATTCAGAGTTAAAATAACAAGTAGTTATAGCATAAGCTTATATACAAAACTTTGTAGTTGGAGAATGTAACATCTTATACCTACAGAATAGAAATCATAGCACTCACCAGTTTACTATATACAGTTCTTATGAGGTCTTTGTGGAAAGTCAATTTACCTCAATAGGAACAAGGAAGCCATAAAAAGTATGTGATGAAAAACATGGTTTTGCTGCAAATTGATCATAAAATAATGACCACTGTCATAAAGGGTAGGGATTGCAGGTCCTGACACAGGATTATTGCTTATTATATTAAAATAGACATAGTCACTCAATAGGAAAAGAATGTGTTATTACCATAAAAGTCAGATGTTATTATATCTAACCATTAGTATTATTTCAACACCTACACCTCACTCGTAAGTTTTTTATAAAAGACATGCTTTCAACAAAACTTCTGACATTTTCCTATTTCTCAAATTCTGTGTAGGATATGTTCAATATCCTGGCAACAACTTTTACGATTTCCTACTTGCTTCTGCAGAAATATAATTTTAAATGGGACTTGTAATTAGGTCAAACATGTTAAAAAAAAATCTGGAAAGGCTGAAATCTTCCCTAAATGAGGACAGCTCCTCTTTGATGTGGTAATTAAGTTTTGGTAGAACTATAGCAGTAATTCAGAAGCCTGAAGAGCAGAGACAAAAAACATTAGAATTGTCATATATTTTATTAACATACTGAGTAGAAAGGAAGGAGAGAATTTAGTGGTAGAAAAAAAGACATAAGGTGAAAGACAAGAAAGGAAGAGATGAACAAAATAATGTGAAGGAAAAGAGAAAGCAAACAATATAAAGGAGAGAGAGACAAGGAAAAAAACCCAGACATGGGAAAAGGAAAAGAAGGAGATATGACGAGATGAGATTGGATGGCAAAAAGGAAAGAAAAATGAGGTGAAAGCATACGACAAGAAAAAAAGTGAAAAATTAAGTTTATTTTTAAAAGTATGTGCATCACTTATAGCAGCATTTGGCAGGTGAGGAAATTCAAAGCAGCAATAGCTCAGGTGACAACTATCTGCCAAAGGAAGGCTCTTGGTACCTCCTGTAGGAAAACTAATAAATTGCCTAGATAACCATCTGCATATGCTCACAGCTTGACTGCAGAAACTTTTGCCATCCTTTACAATAACACAGTCTAACATCTGCTTGAGGTAAGCATCATTTCTTGTCATTTCTCCGCTAAACAGCCAGTGACATGGCAATTCAGTGGATTTTTGCCATTCACATAACGTCATGCAATATGTTTTGTTGTTGCCAAAATCAGAACTCTGATCCAATACTCCTAGGCTTCCAGCTCATGTTCATGGTCTGTAAAAAATCACTTGGAATCATCACAGGACAATAAGAAGATTGCTAGCAGGCAATCTCATCAGCAAAACGTCTAATACATACAATTTAAAGATTCCTTTCTATGGCACCAACTACAGTAATTATCCAAGAATGGTGCTGTGTGAAAAATACATAACAAATTAGCAGTATCAAAAGCTTAAAAACATTGCCAGGCAACCATGGGTTTGCATCACTCAGTGATTGGTTTGTGCAAAGGCACTTTATTCTGACTTGGATGATTATAGCCTTTCTCCATCACCCATACGCATTAGGAACTGAAAGTGTGGTTGCCACCTGCCTGCTCCATTACTAGCAAGACAATTCCCACTTTTCATTCTTTGTTTTGCATATTCTGTGCTGGTGTCCAAGAGCGGGAGAAGAGAAAATTCAATAGCAATGCCTAATTGCCATTTCTTTATGATTTGAGTTGGAAAAACTGTTGCATAGAAAGCAGAAAAAATGCTCAGTATCCCTGGGATGAGGATATTAGAGAGCCAAACATTTGAAACTAGGCTGTGTATATGTCCTTCTTCCATCTCCTGATTAACTATTTGGAAAGATGACTGAGATGAGAAAAATAGAACATTTCTCCATACCAGAAATTACAACATTAGTTGAAATATCTTCCTGTTATTACTTTTGTTCTCACTTTCATTACTATTGCTGTAATGCTTTTGAATTTTGTTCAGTCTCATCACATTGAATGCCTTTGAAAATTGGCCTGCAAGTTCTGATAAACTTGAATTTCATACAGGTCCAACCATGGCTTAGCATGCTGAGACTTCCAGCTTGTGTCTCCTGAAGCTTAAGGGAAAAGCAACAGTGATCAGCATGGAGAAGAAGACAAACCCCATCTGGACAGTATAAAGATCTAGTCTCTTGGGAGCATAAGATTCAAAAGCAATTCTTTCTAAAAGAGCTGGTGAACAACCATCAAGATCAGAAAAAAACATTTCGAGGCCCTCAGATAACTTTGACATCTAAGGCAGATAGTTAAGAAATTTAAGACCCTAGTTCTCATCTGGTGTTCTGATGTCTGAGAAAAAATAAGAAAATTTATAATGTCTTAGTTTTCTCTTCTTCCACCCTGCCCAGCAGCAAGTGGAAATGACCCCACTGCACATCTAGCACAATCTAACTGGACAGCAGGGAAACGTAACACTGGAAAAACTCTCAAAGCTAAGGAGATGACTTACTTTCACATACAACCCCTAGATAAGGGAAATCAAAATGATTACCTATTGAAGGGAAAAGAAGCATTCATAATCATATGAGGGATATGAATATGACATCATTTGAACAAGCTTCAAAGCACGGTTAATTGAGACTCTTCACCTGTGCAGGCTGCTTCAAAGCTGTCAATCTCACAGCAAGCTCTGGCCATTTTCAGTGGTTGAGGTACCCTGAGCTGCTGAGGGTTCTTTTTTGATTTAGAGACTTGTTGTTTAGCAATTTTTTAGAAGTGGCAATGTAACACAGGCTAAAGACGCTGACAAGAGAAGTATTCGATATACGTGCTTCTCTATATGACCAGGGAGATCATTCCACTAATATACACTAAGGACTATTGAATCTTCATGTTAAGACACAGGTTAAAAATTGGGCTTTCATAGTATATGCATACTGTTCTTCCATTGTTTTTTTCCAAATACTTTTGTGTTAATATTTTTCTCTACCATAAATATATATTTATTTTGGTTTTCACTGACTGATTTCAATCAGAATGCTTTCTCATATCTTTTTCATATGTTGAACTTGAAAAGAAATACACTTCCTAACATGAAGGAACAAGAATCACCATAGTAATAAATTCACTGGACGAAATTCAGTATACAATCAGTAAATCAATAGTAATAATGTTAGAAATGAAAAAAACATTGTTCACAGTCACATTGTATCTCCTAGTGGAACAATATTTTCTAAATCAGAATAAAAGAATGCAAGGGGGAAACTTACACAACAAGTAACATACAATAATTATTAACTATTCCATTACTGATTACAAAAAAATTTCCAATAAAGAAGCTTGTAGGTGATGATTGAGTAATGGAAAACAAGATACACAAGAGAGTTCATCCACATACAAAGAAGTTCCCTAGGTATGCTGGATCGACCAAGAAAAACTGCGTTTCTAAGAAAGGAAAAAATAGAGTTTCTAAACTATAATTGCTTCTTTGAGTGGTTAAACTCCAAATTTTAACACTGGAGTGGACCATCTAGAATGTTATGTGCACTGACACCCTGTACATACAAACTGAAATGTTTTTGTTTTTTTAACTTATTATGCCCTTATAGATTTCTTAAATTAGTGTTTTATAATGTATCACAAGATGAAATTATCATTCTCCTTTTAGTGTAGTATTAGCATCTCCTTCCTTTGTCCCACAGCTCTGGGCACAGTGGTACCAGCAATCATCCCAGTCCCAGTAAGAGCTTTCCAGTTCACCCAGGAGAGAACACAGGACGGAGCCTTAAAGAATACATTCATTTTCACTTTTAGTTCATGCAAAAAACAGTCAAATGCACCTGCATACTTTGTAGAAGTAAGCAGCACTCACAAAGCACTGATTCAAAAATATTTGTTGCTCAAAGTATTGCCTGAGCACACTGAGGACCCCATTCCTATGTCCATCCAAGTTGGTGCAAAGTTTGCAGTGATGGCTCTGGGACAAGACAGTCCATATGTGGCATCAGGCACTCTACAACACAGATACTGTTCTCAACCAAGGGACTCTCAAAGTGATCTTGAAGCGCACAACCTCCAAAGCAAACCAGACAGTCCTTCAGTCATGGCTTGGACTACCCTGAAGGATCCCACCATACATCTCTACACACCACATAAGAATTTTGATATTTAGGGCATGTCCAAGAGGTCACTATAAGAATTCTAATTTTTTTTAAAAAAAATTTGAGTTAGCCTGAAGTGTATTTATCCAAGTTAACAATTAATGGGATGACAGTGGTTCAGAGTCCCAGTAATCACTGAAGCTAAACACACTTCATGTGCAGGTCTTGGACTTGTTTTCTTAGTCTTGTCCTGGTTCACTGACTACAATGCAAAATGAACTTTATAGCTATCTCATCTTCAAGTCAATTTTTTATAAGCCTGCTGGGTACCTTTTTAAGATTTTACGTTGAAAAAATTACAGAAAATGATAAGTTATCTTCAAAATGTTGAACTTCAGCTCACCCTCAGGATATTAAGCCATTAGTCTACGGCATATTATTGTGAAGAGTATACAATGTACCTCTACTGTTTCCACTTTGTGCTTTATTGTTTTTGTTATTATATGGTATTTCTTTTTCATCTCAAGTACATATGCCTTTTAAAGCTCACATACTTCAATGACATTTTTGTAATAGACAAGAACTGATAGGAGTTTTATAAGAGCAGCTAAACAAAATGGTTCTAGCAAACAGCTTCAGTGTGTCCCAGGTGATCACATCTAAAATTGGAAAAATGAAGTCTCAAAAATAGCAGAAAGAGAAATATCATTCCTTTATAGGATACAGTTTAAAATCAACAGAAAATGTCAGGCATACTTCAGATACAGAAATTAAACCACCACATTTCTATTAAAATAAATACATCAAATATAAAACTGCAGCATGTTCCATTATTCCCGTGGTCTTCAATAAATCTGAATCTCTCTTTTATTATTTGGTTCTAGATATTTATGAGCTACATATTTAAGATAATTAATTGCCTTGCATTACCCACTGCTTCTCTGTGAATTGTTGTGGAAAAATGCAACCAAACAACAAACACAATTACTGACCTCTGACACCTTACAACGGGAGGATTTCAAAGAGCTTCCTAAAACTTGGGAAATATTATTCACATTTCATCAGTGTGAAAATATACCTATAGGACTGTTAAAGTGCTGGTTCATGTTTACACTACAAGTTAAAAACAGAACTGGAAAGAAAGCTAAGCATAGTCTCGTCCCTAAAATGTCCCCCTTCTAACCTTCACTGTTCTCATCAACAACTCATATCCCAATATAGCTGGAATTATAATGGGATATTTACCATAATTATGAGTTACCAGCTGCTTTGGATCAGAGCTTTGGCATTTGTGTTGCGTGCTGCCTTCTAATAAGATCTGTCCAGCTCGCTTTTGGTTTTAGAGAAAACCCTCCTCTTGACACACTACCGATGTTACCCATTTTGCAGTGGGATATCATTTGTGATCCAGTGCTGATCTGCAATGGGCAGTTGAGCTACACTCATTTTTAAAATTTGAAATAGTCAGTTGAAAATAACTGTGCTGAAAGCTGCTGCAACAGATATGGTATTGCTCAGAGAGCACAGAAGTCAGGTGAGCAGCTCAAGGCAGGGGTGTTGAGGGAGTACAGGCTCTATTCCCACACCTGGCCCTAGAGAACTCTGTCACTTCTCTGCATTTCAATTTCTATGAAAAAGAAACAGAGGAGTTGACAAAAAAATTGTTTGTAAACTGCTCCAAGGTCTGTGGATAAAAAGTGTCCTCTGAGAGCTGGGTGTTACAAATATCCATACCTGCATGAGATAAGAAGGAGTAAATCAGATTTGTCTCCCGGATCACACAGCCCCAACCCCTAAACTTGACCGAATATGTCTATCATGCCTAAATCCTACCATTTGATAGAACATTGACAGGTACCCAATGCAAAAAAAAAAAAAACCCAAACAAACCCCCCCCCCAAAAAAAACCACCAAAAACAACCACAAACACCTACTTCCTCCAAGATTTTTACCACCACTGTAAAAACAAAACCAAACAAAACCANCAATAACCAAACCAAAAACCAAAACAACAAAAAGCATGTCCTTCAGCCTAGCCAAACCGTACCTTGTTGAAGCTGGTACATGGAACCCTTTGTCCTTTCCTCATGCTTCTTTCTGGAGCTTTCCAGTTTTTCAGACCTTCTAAAAACACTGCAAAGAGGATGCAGCCTTCCTGTGTAAGTCTTGATAATGCCATGTGCAAAACAGCAATCACCTCCTCATTCTTCCATTCCTGTCCACTGTCTGTTAACTGCTTTAGCCTTCTTCATCACAGTGTTGTTCCTTATTAGCTATTTGAAGATTTCCACAAAGTTTTCATGGCTCCTATTTCTAGCTACCTAGCCTTGAATTCCCTAGAATAGAACCGATTTTTACAGTGATCCTTTCCAGCAGTCACCAAGTACTTCACATTTTTAAAGTGGCTAACCTGCTTTCATTACAACTCATCCATCACATCTTATTTGTGGTTTACTTCCAGAATGGTAATAAAATTCTTTGCTAAGATGCATGGCTAGTATTCATTCCTGAGAAACTTCATTAGAAAAAGCATCATTTGATGGCTGACAACCGCTCTTTCCGTTATCTTTTCAGGTATCATAAAATATTCCTCCAGAGTACATGAATTAGAGAGAAAAACATCATTGGGACATCTAGGGCATGGCTTTAGTCTTACTTACAACTGGAGGTTCAGACCTATGGGTGAGATCAAAATCCCATTGTGAAAATATTTCCTGATCCAGATTTTCTGGTGAAGGTAATTTCAGTTATGTCCATTAGGGAGATATGTCCATCATTTGCTCTTCTCCTAAGGAATGGAGGAAGAAAATGGAAGAAATCTGCTTTAAAACAGCCCCTGAAAAAAGTCTCTGGGCTGCAAGGATGAGGACTAACACTCCAGATGAATGAGGATGTCTGGTCATCTCAATGACTTTTCAGAGCAGATCGGTGTCTATTTGGTCATCTGGAACAATTGGGGTTTCAACAGTGTTTGAACCCAGAAGCTCCTGCTGGGAACCCTGTTGAAAGTTTCAGAGCTCAGCCCTTAAAATTTTACTCCATTTGGATCCAAACTTTTTATGAGCTTAAATAAGACCTAAAAAATAGGCCAGTGAATTTTTAATTATTAAAAAAAGTTTCCGTATTTCCATGTCTAGATGATTGTTGATCCCTTTTGAAAAACCCGGTCCAAATATGCATAGCTTTTCCAAGACACATTTTTATAGTAAATTTCCCAACAGCTACATGCTGAGGTTGCCTCTCTTGTTCCTGCCTTTCTCTTTACATGAGACAAAAACTAAGTTTCTGCTCTTCTCAAACTTTCTCATTTCTGAAACTTTGAGAAACCTGGTATCTTTGAGATACTGTAGGCAGGCATACTGACAGAAAGCTGGTACAATGTCATAAGTCTCACTACTTTAAGAAAACCCAAGAGTTAAGAATAAAGAAAAACTGGAAAAATATTTGAGAATGAAGACACTGTGAGGATTATCATAAAAATTATCCTCATTGCTCTGCTCAGCTTTAGCATCTTTTTCTCTCCCCATATTTCATGCTAATAAGAAGAAGGCTCTTTGGGACAAGAACATATCTGCTTTGGTGCTTTACCAAGCTCAGTGGGAAGGGGAATCCAACAACTGAGTACTTTTTATAATAATTAATTACTTGCGTCATCCACTGCTGAAGATTGTATGTCCCAGTGCACTAGCCCTCAGCAATATGTATGAAAATCTTGGAGGTCTGAGCCCACAGCTAAAGAATTGAAATTCTCAGGAGATATATTTTCAATTAAAGCTTTTTATGTTAATACTTCAGATGCTTCAACAATAATTTGCTGAGGCATGCAGGGTATCTCAGTTATAAAGAAAAGACAGAGAAATAATTAATGTGCCCAGTTTGATCTTCTGGTTTCCCCAAACTTACTGTCTTTGTTTCTTCTAGAAAATTTAACTAGCAAAAAAATTAACAATAAGTCAGCAGCTGTTCTGAAGTTTCCTTAGTTACAAAAGCAATTATGTAAAGCAAAATAATTCCACTTTGCATTGTTATGCAGGCCAGTACAAAGAATTCAGCCAACTGATAGCAAGCGTTTCTTTCCCAAAACAGTCTTTGCCATGTTTCGGTGCATCTCAATGAAGGAATAATTATTGTCAATAACTGGTAAATATTTGTGGCACAGCAATGTCTCTGCAACCCAGATGAGACTGTAAGTCCTTTATAAGAATCCACATACACACAAATCACAAAGATGGTACCAGCTCTGAAGGCTTTAAATTTAAATCAGTATAACAAAGGGCAGAAGAAAAGCAGTACTATTTTGCATATGGGTTACTATAGCCTATGAAATCTACAGAAATTTATAGAATCACAGAATGGCTTGGATTGGAAGGAACCTTAGAGATCATCTAGTTCTGACTCTCCATCACGGGCAGGAACAACTTCCACTAGGTCAGCTGGCTTAAGGCCCCATCCAGCCTGGCCTTGAACATTTCCAGGGATGGGGCATTCATGATTTTTCTGGGCAAATTGTTCCTGAGTCTCACCACCCTTTGAATAAGGAATTTCTTGCTGGTATCTAATCTAAACCTGCCCTCTTTCAGTTTAAAGCCATTACCCCTTGTCCTGTCACTAAACGCCCTTGTGAAAAGTCCTTCTCCAGCTTTCCCGTAGATCCCCTTTAGGTACTGGAAGGCTAAATTTGTTACCAGTGATAAATTACACAGGCAATTACCTGTGTTTTTACATGAAGTCCCTACTTAAAAGAGGAGAAAACTCAATACTGCCATGCTGGAGTGCACTGCCATTGCCATGAGCCCCTCCTTTCTCAGCAGTTTTGGTAGTTTACATTTTCTTTGTGGACCTATGGAGAGTTTCACCACACACTTTAACATGATGTAGCTTGAGGTGTTTAGAAGACTTTACAAAGAACACAGGGTTCTCTTAACTCCCAAGACCCATTTTAGACCTCAGAAGAGACTACTAGGCTGTGCATGCTCAAACTGGGAGATGGCCTTTTCACCCAACAGAGAGGAAAAAAGCCTTCCTAACTTTTTATATTTCCACAGTATTTCAGTTCTATTTTAAAGCTACGACTGAAATCAATAATGCCAAGGACATAAATGACAAGGCTGTTTTTGGTGTATGCTGCCAAACATCATCTGCAAGGAGATGGGCAAGAAATCCTTCAGAGCATACCACTGTACTGAGACTTCCAGTCACACCTGGGGCTAAATTCTGGGAAAACAGTTAGACATTTGAAGTGTTCTCTAGCCTCAACCAAATCCTAAGGCAGTTATCGGTAAGTAAGCTGAATATGAAGGTAGGCATGGAACATCAGTGAGCCCTTCCCACACTGTTCAAAAACCCAACACGACACTACATCCCTTTCTTTAAGAGAGATGTGTGGATGCTTGCTGTGTAGAGCATAGTTTGACTACCAATATTGCATTGCCTATAAAGTAAACACTGTGATGAAATCTTAGGGCTTTGTATCACTTTTTATCTGTTTTTTAAACAGAAAGTACATGAGTTCTATTTGTGAAGAAATACAAAACTATCACATTTTACAGTAAGTATTTACTTTTAGATTACAAATGAAAGTATACTTTGGAGTTTTGAGATTCATTTATGTACTTACAAAATCATACATGCAGTTGCAAGAAAAAAATGTGTTAATATGTTAAAAAATCTGGAAAGTCAGAAGTTCTTAATACACAATAGGCTTTTTTTCACACTATTCTCTAGGAATAACCTATACATGGCATTGCCATAGACATCAATTAGCTCCATGCAACCTAAGAACAAATCAGTTCCATCTGAAATTGAGGCCAAGAGAACCATGAACTCCCAATTCTTCCTCCCCCAAGGCAGCAAAGGGAATTCACAGCTCTCAGTACAGCACAGCAAGTAGTTTCTGACCATGTGTAGGAGATACAGGTTGCTGAAGAGTCTTCTTTAACTACTTTCCCCTTGCCTTTGTCATACCAAATTCATACCCTTTCAGAACTGCAAGAACTCAATATTCATACAATAGGGTGAAAAATGAGCATTCAAAGGTGACAAGGAGGAAATCATTCCTAGCAGATGGGAGAAGAATCTACCTTGCTCCTTTGTCAGACCTTTCAGACCCATTAACAGAGGACTCCTCTGTCCAATATTGGGGAAATCAATTACTGTCAGACCTTGAAAATAGTCTTAAAACATGATCTACTCTTGCATGACTAAACTGCCTTCTCCTGTCCTATCTTTGAGATGATTCAGGTTTTCCACTGGTTCACATAAGACATGATTTTATCTCTGGTCCCCATTTATTTTCCTTGAGTGATGGAGGCACAGTGATGGCTTATTTGCTGTACCAATACTAGCAATTGTCAAGTGTGCAATGAAGAGGAGGTTTTCCAGCACTCAGGATTTTTAGCTTACAAATCTTCTATTACTCCAGCTCTGGATCTTTACTAGCTGGTACTTGTCAGCTATTTTGTGGCACAGACAAATAGGGCCTGTGATGAAACCAAAGCAAGATTTAAAATTAAACCTCCAGAGACATATGGCTACCCCACTAACACTTCATTGCCATTCCCTGCCAAACAATTGCCATTCATGTTTCTTTCCTTTATGTATCTGTCTTCTATTACAGTGACCTATGGGATGCACTCTAAGTTCCAAGCAAGCACAGCTCAGCTTGGAAAGGCTGTCAAATTATTGGCTCCACTTACATAGATGTCTTACATTTTTTTCCGGAACAGATTCTCAGTATTCAAATTTATGGACTAAGACATCCAAAATCAATGGTGATTTATCTTAAAAGAGCAAATTGAGGAGCTCAGGGCCTGATTTCTGAGCAGTCAGATATCCATGAACTGGGAGTGCATAGACACCTGGGAGCAATAAATGTACCAGCTATCCCAAGCTAAGCTACCATCAGTGAGACTGATTTCATCCCTCTTCCTGTCACTGGAATGCTCTGGGTTTCAACACAACGTGTACCCATAACTCCACAAAGCAAAGGCACAGATTTAAAGAGGTTCATTTTGGTTGTTACTGATGCAGTTTCATTTCACCCAGACACTAACAAGACTGACAGTGAAGCCAATGATATGTGGCTTCCTCCTCCCTCCAAGAAGTCACTGCCAAAAGAATACACTATCCTGCAATGGGAGATTTTCCATCTCGAACTCTCAACCAAACTCATCAGGCAGATTAACTGGCCTTCATATACATCTCATGGGGACCACTTTGGCAGGACCTATCTTGCCCCTCAGGCAAATTTCAGGAGACATTAAGAGACACAAGTAGCACTGCAGTGCTGCTGTGCCAGAGCCTCTCCTTTGGGACACTGTTGGAAGAAGAGGCATTACAGATTTGGACATTACAGGCAGTGCTGCTTCTTCCCAGACCAAGGCACTGGATTTCTTCATAACCAGGTTTGGTGCACAGGGAAGGACATGAAGCATATCCATCTCTCCCATCACATTCTTTATTAAAGGCAAGGGGTGGGGACAGAGCGTTCCCAGCCTTTGAGACCTTTCCACCCTTGGCGGCTAGCTGGGCACAGCCTAGGAAGCTTAATGCTGCAGCAAAAACACCTCTGGGCTTGACATAAACAGCAATTACCACTAAAGATCAGTGTGCATGTGGCTGTGGATTGTCGTTGTCTACACACACAAGAGATGGGAAGTCAACCCTCCTGAGTGGTTACACCAAAAAGTCATTTTACAGTTGTGCGTGGATTTAAAAAATTATCTGCTGTTTTAAGAAGAATGTATTTTTCAATTTTTATAACTTTGTCTTACCATATTGCAGCTTCACAAAATGTTATCAGCTACAACTGACATCCTTGCTTCAACTCTGAATTCTTGGATGTTTCAATTAATTGCTTCTGGCTTACCCAATTAAGATCCATTAGCTATTAGTACTTAGAAATTAAATGAAAATGTATTTCCTAGCAATTGTAACAGCAAGGTGATACATCTGAGTGGCAATTTAGCTTTCACAAAGATTTGAGCACAGGACAGAAAGCTTTGGGACTTCAGCCTGACTTTTGATCGGCTTATTCCTCCAAGATAAAGGCTAATAACCACATGCAAAAGTTGTGACACTAAAGGTGTAAAAGGGTTTTGAACTCACAAAAATACAACACAAAAATTGGATCAAAATACATATGCTTTCCTCAAAATCCCTATGTGTCATTCACAGTGATATATTTCACAGAAACCCTTTTGCAAATTAGCAATCCCAGAGAGAGTTGCTATCGCACCCGGACAAGAAGTGCCCATAGGCAGCATACAGCTGTTGTTGGCTGACTAACACATCCAGTTCATGGATAGGTGATGGCTAAAACAATTTAAACATTGCAACCACTATTGCCTTATTCATCAAGTAACGGTCCTTTGCTGATCTGCCCAATTTCTTCCACCTCTCTCCAGATTTGAAGTTGCTTGGACAGAGGAAAATCTTTGCTCCAGGGTGAATTTAGACAGAGGCACCAGTCTATTCTTAAGTACACACAGAAGGATTCATGCAATTCTTTCTGCTACTGAACCAAATAGACCATCTCTTTCTTTTCTGCAGTTACATCCTATATGTTTTTCAATGCTCTTCACTACAAATCCCCAGAAGTGATAAAACTCCACTGACTGATTCTTTTTAGTATACACTAGAAACTTGTGCCCCTGGCCAGAAAGCTGTTTGCAGGAGGAACATTTTATTAGAACTTGCACGGCAGTCCAAAAAGAAATAAACCCCCTTGTGTAAACCTGTGCTGGAGAGTCTTCTAGAAACAACTTCTCCCATGAAGTCCAAGAAGGAGCTTGGCAGATTGCTTGTCTTTCATGACAGCTGTTGTTGCGTCTGGCCCAACCAGCTCATCAAAGTGTTGCTCCCTCTTGAAAGACAGCAATTTTCAGTGTGTAAGACCCAGAAAACACAAAGGAGTTTGCAACCAATGTTACGTACAGTGGTGATTACATCAAATCTGCAAATTATTCCAAAAAAACAGGTGAGCTTCCAACACCATAACTGCATTCACTCCAGGAACTTAAATGTTCATGGGATTTTTCCTTGGCCCTGGGGCAGCCCACAGCCACCCAACCACTCCCTTGGCCTCCACAATGACAGGGTGTCAGACAGGCGGCTTTCGGGGAATCATCCCCAGCCTACACTACATCTGGACCTGGCTAAGACAGTGCAAGTCAGCCCTGGACAAAAGGTAAGGACTGTGCCCAGTAGGATGGGTGATTACAGATTCTGAAGTCTGTGGCCTGACACTGATTTAATATTATCAATATAGACAGCAAGCCTCAGAAACCAGAATTGCACACAGAATTTTCTTCCCACTTCCCAAGTGCAGTATTGGTGTGTCATGAGCTGGAAGCATTCTCCATCAGTCAGACATCTACTGAACTGGATTACAGCCGACACAGACGCTTCTGCATTTCTGTTCCTTTTCTAGAACAAATTCTACTATTTTAAGATGGATGTGTACTCTCAATCTCATCCAATCCAATCACATCCAGTCCAGTCCAGTCTAGTCCAATCCCTACCAGTCTAATCCCATCCCTTCTGATCTATTATAGGTGTAAAAGAGCACAGTCTGGATTCCCCTCCCTCCCTGAGTTGCTTATTCTGAACTCTAAAGATGGATGTAGAAATAAATCCATGGCAGAACAATTCAGAACTTCCTACCACATAAAAATTGCATCACTGTACTCCATGTGAATTACAAGAGTTTATACTTCCTTGAAGACTCTTGGAATCAGTGGGCTAAATTGGGAACGGATAAGTACACAACATAGGACTTTGGTAAATGGACTCTGACAGAGCCTGTCTAAGGTGATATTTTAAAATATGGGTTTTAAAATTAGTCAGGATTTCACTTTTCATTGTTTAAAAAGAAGAGAAGGTGGGTAAAGAAGAAAGGAGAGGGTATGACAAGTTGAGCATTGTTGCACTAGATTTCCCTGTTAATCCATGGGGAGTGACAGGTACCCTCAGATTTACAGCACTTTGCATAGCAAGGTTTATGTACTGAATACATTTCTTTTCTGTTCTTTTTTTTTTTTT